>JAKELL010000140.1:0-131799 GCA_021524915.1 Lactarius akahatsu | reverse complement strand
CTTCGCCTCCAACGAGCCAACGCGATTACGCGTATCGAGGCAGAGTGGGACTCTTACCGCCCCGGACTAGAAGCAGGGCAGCAGGTTGCAGTGCAGAGGGAAGCGGCGGCGCAGCGGGGTCGAGCTGGGGCTCGATCGTAAGAAGGGGGTGATGTTACGTTTCGGATCGATCGGCGCCTCGGGCCGGGAAGTGGACACTGACGCGTCGACTATGACATCGCCGTCAGCAGAATATCGTCATGGACTTGTAGATCAGTCAGCCGGGTAAGCTCCGGCACATGTGATTGTACGATAACGGATCGGATCTCGGATGACTCGTAGTGACTCATAGCTAGGATAGCTGTACTAGGGTTCACGGTACTTACGCTACTGGCTAGTTAGTATCCAAGCGGCGCTTCAAAGCCCGCGCGTAACTGTATAAGTAGACTAGTGCGAAGACCAAGAACGGCATCTTGGTCTTCTTCAATACCACCACCATCTACTCGTCTACGCTAAGAGGTTCTTCCTCTTAAGTGAGTGTCCGGCATATCCCCTTAGACCAGGGATCCCCGTGACTTACCTTTCGCCTGTCCCTTCGCGGATCAGTGGACTTCCCTGTCGACATCGCAGCATACCAAGTCTTCCTCTATCACAACGATCGCGTGGCATCGCCTTACCACACTTTCTACATCCTCGACAGTACCTCTTGGGCCAACGCTAAGTATATCGATCGGATCCCGCCAGGAGTTCCTCAACTCGAAGACCTCCATGCATACTTCGGGCGCGACGAAAGTCTTCAACCACACCCCGCCTTCTACGCAGAAACCTTCGCCAACCGCAACTACCGACTTCTCAGGATCGCCACTCGACAAGAGGCCTAAGTCAGGCAAACGTCCGTGGTAGACGTTACAATTGGTTTCTGCAACTTTTACTGTTGATTCATCAAAGGATTCTCGTCACTTGCACGCCCTCTTCACGACCTCATGATACTCCGTGGCACTGGGGAGCAGAACAGCAACATGCGTTTGAATGCATTAAAACCCAGATATGCCAGGAACCAGTCCTTCTCTTCCCCAACCTGACAAAACCGTTCGAATTGGAAGTGGACGCATCCAACGTCGCCATCAGCACTGTAACGTTCCACCAGACATTCTTCTTGTACTGCAGACAAGGCTACCAAAGCGACCTTACAATCACCAAGATATGTCGAAGTCACGTACTCGATCGACTACTAGCTTGTGGACGAGATGTAGTAGAGTGGCCCAAAGGATGCAGAGGGGGAAGTAGATGAGAAGACGAGAGAAATAGATGGTGAGCACACCCGTGGTGGCGAAAGACGATAGGGGAAGGAGCGGATAAGGAAGGGACAGTGGCAGGACAGCACACACAGCTAAGGACGAGGAAACCTCCAGGTATGGCTCAAAAGACAACCTCAATTGATTACAGCCAACAGCCTATACAGCTACTAGAGCAGGCACTGGGTGGATAATCCAAGAAGTCAAGCTTAGGTCTTCAGCGACCATAAGCCAGAGCCTATATACTACTCCAAGGAGGTTTGAACCCCAGCTTGGAACTCCGAAACCCTAATATCCAGATCCTAGGAATGAGTCACAACAAGTCAGAGATAATCAGAAGCCAATGGCATAAGGCCCTCATGGCATGAGTCAGAGATAAGGAATCTGCAGTTGTATGAGCACAATCACAAACCAATCAGAACGTGGGGAACATATGGTACACATCAGAAATCAGGCATGATCGATAGCACATACAAGTCACATCAAACATGAGGTGTTTGAGACCAGTCCAGGCACAAGCTCATCTGGACCCTTCTGGTGCGAGTCTAGCCAGGTCACATGCCAGGGTCACGTGATGGGCATTTGCATAAGATCACATGATCTAATCTCAATAATCCTGAGGCCTTTGAGCAGTGCCCAGGTAGTATCAGTAGTCAGGTGACTTAGCTCATTCTTGGGCATCTAAGGCCACAATCTTCATAACTTCGGCTTCCTCCTCAGCCAAATCGGCACGTGATCACTTCACGGCAGTGTTCTGGGGTCGTACAGGGGGTGTCTGGGGGTCCGTTACAGGTGAAACTGTAACAGGCACGGTACTCAACCAACTAGGGAGCGATCAAAAGCTCCATCCAGTAGTGTTCCACTCAGAATTGTTATCCCAAGCTGAGCGGAACTATGACATCTATGATAGAGAACTACTTGCAGTGGTCAAGGCCCTCCATGCCTGGCACACATACCTCGTTGGCTCCCCTCATAAAATCATCATACACACTGACCACGCCAACCTCCAATACTGGAAAGAACCACGAAAAATCGGTCGACAAGTGGCGCGCAAGTTTCTGGAACTATTGGAGTACGACTTTGTACTGGAGCATGTGTCTGGGGTCAGAAATGGCCACGCAGATGCCCTATCCTGATGAGTGGATTATACACCAGGCAATGAAGACAACAACAACATCATTGTCCTCCCTGCCGACCACTTCCTCCAGGCTACAGAAATGTCAATGCACGACATGGACATTTGGACCCAGATTGTGCAGAACCTCGACAAGTCACAAGTACTACGATGGGTTGAGCCACATAGCCTGAAAAAGCATGGAGGGTTATGGTGGAAGGGCGAGGCCCTTGTCGTTGTTGGGGACAATGATCTTAAGCAGGGGGTAATCACCTTTTTCCACGACACACCCACCATGGGACACCCCGGAATTACAAACACCTATGAACTTTTACGACAAGACTACTGGTGGCCTAACATGCACAAAGACGTAGAAGAATACGTCAAGGGTTGTGCCACATGCCAAGCCAACAAAATCAATCCCCACCAACAAAAGCCACACCTCTTCTCTATCACAACCGACCCAGAAGCAGAACCATTTGAAGTCGTAGCAATGGATTTCATTATGAAACTACCACTGTCACAAGAGTATGATTCGATCCTCACCATCATTGACCACAATTGCTCCAAGGCAGCCATCTTCATCCCGTGTAACGAAATGATCACCATGGAAGGCGTAGCCAGGCTATACCTTCATCATGTTTATCCCCATTACAGCATACCCCATAAACTGATCACCGACCGAGACCCCCGATTTACGTCAGCATTCATGACACAACTCTGCCAAGTTCTCGGAATTAGACAGAACATCTCATCGGCGTATCATCCCCAAACAGATGGACAATCAGAATGAACCAACCAGTGGCTGGAACAGTACTTACGCCATTGGAGTAACGTGCAACAGGACAACTGGGCAGAGGCCCTTCCCGTAGCACAATTCGCACACAACACGTGGCCAAATGCAACAACAAAACACTCCCCCTTTTCACTCATCATGGGTTGGGAACCACGCATCACCTGGACCCCAAAACCCACGACCTCTCCATCAGTCGACCAGCACTTAGAAGACATGGGTAACTTCCGACAGCACGTGCAAGACTGTATCAAGCATGCCCAAGAACTCATGACAAAACAAGGGCACACCCACTTCATTCCCTATCAAGAAGGGGCACAAGTGTGGCTAGAGGGGATGAACCTTAGGACGTTCTACCCCACAGCCAAACTAGCCCCCAAACGTCACAGACCTTTCCGCATCAAGAAGGCCTTCTCAGCGGTATCCTACAAGTTAGAACTCCTGAAGTCATGGAAGATCCACCCTGTGTTCCACACCAACCTCCTTACCCCTTATAAGGAGATGGAACTACACGGGGAAAACTTCACGCGACCACCCCCTGACCGTATTGATGGAGAAGAAGAGTTCGAAGTGGAGCAAATCCTCGGATCAAGGTTCTATGGCTGAGGGCGCAAGCTCCAATTCCTAGTCCAGTGGAAGGGGTTCCCTGTGAGTGATAGTTCGTGGGAACCATTCAAGAACGTTTGACACGCCCCTGATCTTATCGCCAACTTCTACTGGCATAATCCTACCGCCGAAGGGGCTGGATGAAAGATATAAAGAGAAACCCCCCACTGAATGTTGACAACACACTCCCCTCTCACCTTCACCAACATGACGTCCACCCCCATTGTATCCAAAGTCCCTTCGCACCCACCAGCACAACTCATACTCGATCAACTGACCGTACCATCGCAGGACCAGGGTGTCCCCTTGCAACCCAAGGGTTGTACACCATACTCTGTAATCTCTAGTCCCGGACCCCCTATCCTATCCCTGATTGCCCCCACTCTTGACCATCTTGCCAAAGAAACCACCACTGCCTTACTCACTCTCACTGCACCTTTCACGATCCGATGGCTCTCTCAGCACGGATGATCGTGGTCAAAGAGGTCGTGCAGAGCCCGGGCTCGATACTGGGATGTAGTCAGGGTTCAGTTATGTAAGACAACTTGCCTCGAGCAAGCGAATGGTTAAAGCAGTGGATTTGCTATGGAAAACAAGACTAGAATGCAGAATTACAGTGCTATCCTACAGGTTTTTATACTAGTGAGCCCCTCCTATTTTCTTAAGTTTTTCTGTATTTTTCCGAGATGCGCAGTCCTTTAGTCGCCATAATGGCACCATCCACAGTAAGAGTCACGTGACCGTAAGTAGAACTTTCCAGAATCGAAACAGAAACTTTCTGAAACATGAGAACATAGAAGAACCTTGGAATGGGAGAAGTAGAAGCGAGAATCAAAGTATCTTGTACAGAACTTTCTAAGATTGATGGCACGATCCAGTGATCATGACAGCACCCCCTATTGGCACTCCCATAACCATACATGTCCCTGCCATTCCCACGCCCCCTGACCTACACTCACTCACACCTCCTCCCCCACTCAAACCTGACCCCCGGTTTCCCCCGGGGATTGACCATGTACCTACGCCATTATCCCAGCCTCGTCGCATAGAGCCAGACCCCACCCTCGCGCCGTGCGATGGTGAGGAGGAAGAGACAAACGCGGATGACCCCAGCCTCCCCTTCATTTGCAATCATCCTGACCTCTCACACCTGTACTTCCCAATGAAGATTGGGCAGGCCAGGTACCTGAAGCAGACTGCCTGGTTCATCTACTACCGGAAGAATTACCAGGAGGTTGTCGGCACTATGGGGTGGGGGCATCCCTGTTATGTGCAGCCAGTATATCTGAAAGACGTGTACACTGGACAACTCGCGCAGCACATCACTGAGCAGCAGCTTGCCATGTTCCACCCTCACGACCCCTGCGCTATTCGCCTCAATGAAGTCCTGACGGAACTTCAGGACATCTGCCTGGAGGCAGATGTATCCCGCCTGCGAGAATGCCTTTTGCGGTGAGACACTGTAGCAGTATGCCAGTCCAAGCTCTGTTGACTAGAGACGGACCTCACACGTGATTGGTTCCACATGGATATGGACCTTGCAAGTGTGCAAAAGCAGTTGCAGTACACACAGGCTGTACCACTCATATCAGAAAAGTATGACAAACTTCAGGCCAAGTTTTTGTGTCCTCAGCCTACTCCTGAACCTATCCCCATACCCCCATGCTCTGGAGGACCTTGCAAGATGCCGCACCTTCAGGGTGAGAGTAGTAGGCAACCTTGCAAGTGTTTTCAATGCAAATCGACGAACCACCTGATCGCTCAGTGCCCTCAGCGAAGGGCCAAGCAGCCATGTCAGTGGTGTGGGAGTTGTACCCATCAGTATGACGTATGCCTTATCTGTCGGATCTCCCCCATGTTGCCTGCTTATGTTGATCCAGACAACTGCCCTTGGTGGTGCGGTAAGTGTCTACGGTACGATGTGAAGCACGAAGAGATCCACTGCCCTCAGTATGAGCAGTGCCGGGAGTGCAGTGAGCACGGTCAACACCTCTTCCTGCGCCATCATACCTGTCCGTGTCCCCTGTCACCAATCCCTGACACTGTACCGGTTGAGGATGACTGGTACTATACCAGCGACTAGTCAAAGTCGTGGCAACTTCGAGTCTGACAGGGGGGTAATGTTATGATTCTCGTTCTCCTGTACAATAGGTCGTGCCTTCTCTCTTGTTTCGTCTTGTGTTCAACCACGTTTTACCCATGATCCATATCGATTCGCCTCTCAGCTTCTATCTTGCACCCACTGCATGACCATTAGGAAGGCCAGTTTTATGACTTTCAGAACCCGCTGATGTCATTAAAATTCTGCATGCCTCTGCGGAATTCCCTTGTACTCTTTATGGACTTCCCCTTCATCCTTCCTAGTTAGCTCGCTAGGGCCAGTACCCTAGGATCATGCCATGTGTTTGTACTTTACAAACACCCTGTACTAGTATATAAGTCATGCCCTACCTAGCTTGTATGGTAGACTTGACTTCTTGTGTAATACCACATCATCTTTGCCTCACGAACTGATCTTGACTCGCCATTGCACTTGAGTCCCTGTTTTTGCTTGCCCTTACGCTTGAGCCTTGACTATCCGCTATTATCCTTGTGTCCCTGGGAGACCAAGTGATACTTGTTCACCACCGAACTGAGTCCTGACTGACTCACATCTTTCCAATCCCATTGACTTGCCGAAGCACACATCGTGCTCAATGCCCCTGTGGTGGTGTTACAAACATATAGTGTATGAGCTGCAGTCTTTACAGGAATCTTATCAGACTTAGCAGTTGGCTTATAGTCGATGAAGTCACTAAGTTGATTAGTGAAATGTGCTGATGCTCCTGAATCAAGGAGCCACATATTTTTTGTACACTCTAGACACTTGGCACATTGACTGAAGTACTCATTATGCTCACACTCAAAAGAATTGAGGAGAGCGCTGCTAATATTGTACATATTGAGTGACTTCAGTACTACTACATGTGATTCTCATAGATATACAACACTATTACAGCTGCCCCATTCTGAATTTTTTAGGGGCAGGGCTAATACTGTAATATTATCAGCATGTGGTGCGCAAAGTGAAGAAAAGATGTACTCTTCATCACATGATCCCCAATCAAGGATCTCTGTATCCAGTCCAGTCAAGAAAGACTCTGGTGTCAAAGAGCGGCCTTCAGAGGCCGGAGGAGAGACAAGGGCGTCAAAACGAGGGTCCGTTTCTTTGCCGTTATCTTTCAGGTACTGCTGGTTGCTATGCCAAATTGTTACAATTTTCGCCTTACTGTACGATATGCTCTGTCTGCTTATTGGCCATGACCTCGTGTTCGCGTGTACTTTTACCCATGACCCGTTCTGATTCATTCTTCGTGTAACGCCACCACAGGGGCGTTAAGTACAACGTGTACTTCGATAAGTCAACGGGATTGGCTAGGCGTGAACCGGCTAAGGTTCAGTTCGGTGATGAACAAGTATCACTTGGTCTCCCAGGGACACAAGGATATTAGCGGAAGTTCAGGGCTCAAGCGAAAAGGCGAGCGAAGAGGGACTCAAGCGCAAAGGCGAGTCAAAGTCGTTCGTGAGGCAAAGACGATTGTGGTATTACACAAGAAGTCAAGTCTACCGTACAAGCTAGGTAGAGCGTAACTTATATACTACTACAGGTTGTTTGCGAAGTACAAACATATGACGCGATCCTGAGGTACTGGCCCCAGCGAGCTAATAAGGAAGTGCAAAGGGGAAGTCCGTAAAAGGTACAAGGGAATCCCGCGGGGGCACGCGGGGCTCAAATGACGTCAGCGGGTCCTAGAAGTCACAGCCCTGGCTTCTCTGCGGTCATGGGGTTGGTGCGAGATAAGAGGCGAGGACCGAATTGAAGCGGAGCATAGGTAAACGTACACGCGAGCGCGAGACAAGACAGATAAGCAGATAAGACCTATCGTACAGAAAGACGAGAATCGTAACATTACCCCCCCGTCAGATTCGAAGTCGCCACGGCTTCGACTAGTCGCTGGTGTAGTACCAGTCATCTTCGACTGGCACTGTGTCTGGGGTCGGCGACGGGGGGCGGGGACAGGTATGACGACGTAGGAAAAGATGACGACCCCGCTCACCACACTCTCGACACTGCTCATACTGAGGGCAGTGTATCTCTTCGTGTTTGGCATCATACCGCAGACACTTACCGCACCACCGAGGGCGGTCATCTGGGTCGATATAAGCGGGGGACATAGGGGAGATTCGACGGATAAGGCACACATCGTACTGATGAGTACGACTGCCACACCACTGACACGGCTGCTTGGACCTCCGTTGAGGGCACTGCGCGATCAAGTGGTCCGTCGACTTGCATTGGAAACACTTGCGAGCTCGCTTGCTGCTCTCTCCCTGAAGGCGAGGCATCTCGCAAGGGCCTCCGGCGCGTGGGGGAATAGGAATGGCCTCGGGGGTAGATCTTGGACGTACGAGCCTGGCCTGAAGCTCGTCGAACTTCTCGGATATGAGTGGTACGACCCGCGCGTACTGCAGTCGCTTCCGCACACTCGCGAGATCCATGTCCATGTGGAAACGGTCCCGCGTGAGGTCCGTCTCCAGCCGTCGGAGCTCGGACTCGCGAACTGCAATCGCGTCCTTGCGCAGGAGGCATTCCCGGAGTCGGGATACATCCGCGTGGATGCGAACGCTGCGCAACTCCGTCAGGACTTCGTTGATGCATATGGCGCGGGGGTCGTGGGGGTGGAACATGGCAAGTTGTTGGTCCGTGACGTGCTGGGGGAGTTGTCCTTCGTATACCCCCTGTAGGTAGACTGACTGTACGTAGCAAGGGTGCCCCCTTCCCATGGTTCCCACGACCTCCTGATAATTCTTTCGGTAATAAATGAAACGCGCAATTTGTTTTGGGTATCCCGCGTTCCCAATCTTCATGGGGAAATAGAGGAAAGTGAGGTCGGGGTCGTTGCGGAGGAAGGGGAGTCCCGGGTCTACAGTTTCTTCTTCTTCCTCGTCTTGGAGGAAGGCTATGGTTGGGTCGGGCTCGACGATACGCGGTTGGGTGGTCGGTGTGGGTACGTGATCGGTCCCGGGAGGGAATGGGGGAGTGGGGACGAGTGGGACATGTGCGGTTATTGGGGTGTCAATAGGTGGGGCGGTCAGGGCGAGTAGTGACGTGGTGACTCCTTCTCGCGCGAGGCGATCGAGAGCGGGAGCAATGAGGGATAGGACGGGAGGAGCAGGGCTAGAGATCACAGAGTACGGCGTACAACCCTCTGGCTGAGAGGGGACACCCTGATCTTGCGATGGTACGGTCAGTTGTTCGAGTATGAGTTGCGCCGGTGGGCGCGAGGGAATCTTAGATATAATAGGAGTGGTCGTCATGGTGTGAGGAGTGAGAGGGGAGTGCATTGTGTGGGTTTGTGGGGCGTGTTCTTATATCTTTCGTCCAGCCCCTTCGGCGGTTGGATTATGCCGGTAGAAGTCGGCGATGAGGTCAGGTGCATGCTGGGCGTTCTTGAAGGGTTCCCACGAACTATCGCTTATGGGGAATCCCTTCCATTTGATCAGAAATTGGAGCTTACGCCCTCAGCCGTGGATTCTCGATCCGAGGATTCGCTCCACTTCGAACTCTTCTTCACCATCGATAAGGTCAGGAGGGGGTCGCGTGAAGTTTGCCCCATGTAGCTCCGTTTCCTTATATGGGGTGAGGAGGTTGGCGTGGAACACGGGGTGAATCTTCCATGATTCCGGAAGTTCTAATTCGTAAGACACCGCTGACAGGGCCTTCTTGATGCGGAACGGCCCGTGGCGTTTGGGGGCTAACTTGGCAGTGGGGTAGAACATTTTAAGGTTTGTCCCCTCTAACCATACTTGCGCCCCTTCTTGATAAGGAACAAAGCGAGTGCGTCCTCGCTTTGCCATGAGTTCTTGGGCGTGTTTGATACAATCTTGCGCATGTTGTCGGAAGTTGCCCATATCTTCCAACCGCTGGTCAACTGACGGAGAGGTTGTGGGTTTCGAGACCCAGTTGGTACGTGGTTCCCACCCCATAATGAGTGAGAAGGGGGAGTGTTTCGTCGTCGCGTTGGGCCACGCGTTGTGTGCGAACTGTGCTACGGGGAGGGCCTCTGCCCAGTTGTCCTGTTGCACGTTGCTCCAGTGGCGTAGGTATTGTTCTAGCCATTGATTGGTGCGTTCCGACTGCCCATCTGTTTGGGGGTGATACGCCGACGAGATGTTCTGCCTGATTCCGAGAACTTGGCAGAGTTGTGTCATGAATGCGGATGTGAATCTGGGGTCTCGATCGGTGATTAGTTTTCGGGGTATGCCGTAATGGGGGTAGACGTGGCGAAGGTATAGCCGGGCTACGCCTTCCGCTGTGATTGTTTTGTTACACGGGATGAAGATGGCTGCTTTGGAGCAGTCGTGGTCGGTAATGGTGAGTATCGAGTCGTATCCTTGAGACTGTGGTAGTTTCGTAATGAAATCCATGGCTACGACTTCGAAGGGTTCTGTGTCTGGATCGGTTGTGATGGGGAATAGGTGTGGTTTTTGTCGGTGGGGATTAATTTTGTTGGCTTGGCATGTGGCGCAGCCCTTGACGTACTCCTCGACGTCTTTGCGCATGTTAGGCCACCAGTAGTCTCGTCGTAAAAGTTCGTAGGTGTTTGTGATTCCGGGGTGTCCCATTGCAGGTGTGTCGTGAAAGAAGGTGATTACCCCCCGCTTAAGATCGTTATCCCCGATAACGACGAGGGCGTCGCCTTTCCACCATAATCCTCCGTGCTTCTTCAGACTGTGCGGCTCCACCCAGTGCAGCACTTGTGCTTCATCAAGGTTCTGCGCTATTTGGGTCCAAATGTCCATGTCGTGCATTGACATTTCCGTGGCTCGGACGAAGCGGTCTGCCAGGAGGACGATGACATCGTCATTGTCTCCGTCGCCTGGTGCGTAGTCGGCTCGTCGAGATAGGGCGTCTGCGCGACCATTCCGAATCCCAGATACGTGCTTTAATACGAAGTCGTATTCTGATAATTCTAGGAATTCGCGTGCCACTCATCGACTGATTTTTCGCGGTTCCTTCCAATACTGAAGGTTGGCATGATCGGTGTGTATGATGATTTTGTGAGGAGAGCCGACGAGGTAGGTGCGCCAGGCGCGCAACGCTTTGACCACTGCAAGCAACTCTCGATCGTAGATGTCGTAGTTCCGTTCAGCTTGGGATAACGATTCTGAATGGAACGCTACTGGGTGGAGCTTTTGATCGCTTCCTAATTGGTTGAGGACGGCGCCAATGGCGACGTTGGACGCGTCTACTTCCATTTCGAAGGGCTTTGCTAGGTCGGGGGAGAGGAGGACTGGCTCTTGACATATCTGGTCTTTGATGTGTTCAAACGCGCGTTGTTGGTCTGCCCCCCAATGCCACGGGGTGTCCTTTTTTGTAAGGTCGTGGAGGGGGCGTGCAAGTGTCGAAAATCCTTTGATGAACCGACGGTAGAAGTTGCAGAAGCCGATAAAGGCACGCACTTCCTTGAGGCTTCTTGGGGGTTGCCATTCGCGGATTCCTCGTACTTTTACGGGATCCATGCGCAGCTTCCCGTGTCCGATGATAAGCCCTAGGTACTCCGTTTTGCGTACTTCGAACTCGCATTTCTCTGGTTTGATGTAGAGGTCGTTCTCTTCACATATGGTCAGGACCTGATGGACTCGTTCTCGGTGACGTGTGAGGTCATCGACGGTTGCGATTAGGATATCGTCCATGTACACAATTACTTCATTCGTTAACACCGGTCCTCGGAACGTGAAGTCCATCATCGCTTGGAACGTTGCGGGGGAATTTGTGAGTCCGAAGTACATCACAAGCGGTTCGAAAGCTCCCTTATTCGTTTTAAAGGCAGCTTTCCACTCGTCTCCTTCGTCTACGCGAATGTTATTATATCCCCAACGGATGTCTAGCTTCGTGAAGAGTCGTGCATCGCGAATTTTGTCAATGAGTTCCGGAATTAGTGGTAGCGGGTAGTGGTTGCGGACGGTGACTTCATTCAATCGTCGGTAGTCTTGTACGGGTCTGAGCTTCCCGTCTTTCTTCTTTATGAAGAAGAATGGTGAAACGTATGGGGATTTCGATGGTCTAATGTATCCCCTTTCTAGTTGTTCGGCGAGGAATATGTCGAGGGCTTTATCCTCCTCTTGGGTCAATGGGTACACCTTACAGTCCATCGTCGCGGGCGCGCTCGGTGTTAAGTCGATGGCATGGTCCCACGGGCGCTTCGGCGGGAGGCGATGGGATGCTTCCTCGCTGAACACCTTACGATACCGCCGATATTCTGGTGGTACCATTTCTTCAAAGGTGCGTACCTCTTGCTTGGCCGCCTCCTGCTGTGCTAATTCAGACGCCGTCGTGGTTTTTCGTAGTAACGCCACACATGGCTCTTGGTCGTCGTCCGCGATCTGTTCCCAAGCCTCCTCATCGAGTTGATACGTCTCCAACGCCCGTATGGATGCTTCTACGGGTGTGGCTTCGTCCGATGACTGGAGGCTGGATATGACAACTGGTTGGAAGTCCTCGTTCAGCGTCGCTTCTCCCCACTTTACAAGGGGTTCGAACGCAGAGAACCATGGGTAACCCAGTATGACTTCGTCTCTTCCCAAATTCGTTACTAGGAAGCGAAGTGTTCTAGTATCGTTTCCGGTACGGACGTTCAGATCAGTATATTGGGTGATTGCTCCGTCCTGGTTGTGAGTTCCGTCCACGTTCCAAATGCGTATTGGTTGCGTGACATCACGTGTTCCAATCTGCAGCCGTTTTAGAAGTGAGGCGCAGATAAAATTGTCCGTTGCTCCTGAATCTAGGAGTACTTGTCGTTCGGCCGTCGTGTGTGCAGATTTAAAGAGTACTGGGATTCGCATGGATCGGTATCTGCTATGGTACACGTTTACATTGAGTGCTCTAGCCCAGGCCGTCGGGTTCAAGCGTCGAGAAAATCCTCCTTCGCAAACAGCTTCTCCACCATGAGGTCTCGTACTTCTGGGGGTTGTGCTTTCATCGCAGCGATCTGTGCTTCAGCCTGCTCTTCCGTCGAAAGTACGCGGTTAGATTGTATGGCGACAGTAGTGATGGCGGGAGCTGATACGGACGGGGGAGTGGGGATGGAAGCTGGTTGGGTGGTCGTGGAGGAAGTAGCAATTCGAGCGCTCTTTTGTGGGCAGTTACGCGAGATGTGCCCCGTAACACGGCATCTAAAACAGCGCCCCTCCTTTTGGAGTTGGATTCGGTCCGCGTCGGTGAGAGCCACGGAGGCTCGGGCGCGTCCAACATCCATGGTATTTGGGTCGCGATTCTTGTTGAGGGCTTGTACCCACTGTTCGCGGTTATGCCCTCCCTTCTTTTGGCGCGGGGTGCGGTTCTTGCCGAGTCGGTCCTTCAAAACCAAGTACTCAGCCTGTTGTAGTCGGGCAGCTCGCTTCCAATCTTCCCACGTAACGGGGTGTTGGAAGCGAATGGCGTTAATGACTAACTGATTCGGGAGCCCATCCTGGAATAGCTCCAACGTTGTGGCTTCGTCCGGGCCATACCCGGCTTTCGTGGTCAGGTTATCGAATTGGGCGATGTAGGAGTCAATATCTTCTCCTTTCATCGCTAACGTTTGTAAGGCTTTGCGGGCCTTCGTCTGTTCCGCGGTGTCGGTATACGCTTGTAGGAACCGGGTTTCTACCTCGTTCCAGAGGTTGTTCTGAGTTCGTAGGACTCCTGTCGCTATTTGGTCTTCGAGCCATCTCATCTGTTCGTCAACCCAATCGTCGACTAACGGCCCTCGGATGTAAGAGAGGAAGGCCATGGCTCGTTGTCCTGGTATTGCGAGCAGGTCCACCGTTGGGTTCATCCCGCAGTATAGTTTGAAGGCGCGTAAGAATGCCTTGCTTTTTTCTCGATTTCCGTCAAACTCAGGTGGGGGATTTCCTCCCAGGCGGCCGTTGCCACCAGGGGCTGGTGCAAGTCCTCCGGCTGGCGCCGGTCCACCGCCACCACCGCCACCACCGCCACCGCCACCGCCACCGCCACCGCCACCGCCACCGCCACCGCTGGCGGGAGTTCCTCCGGCAGGCGCTCCACTTCCACTGGGTATACCTCCTCCGCTCGTGAGGGTGGTACTTGCGGATGCTTGTCCTGGTTGAGCCATGGTGTATGATGGGAATGCTGAGGTGGGGAGGTTGGTTGTTGGTACGGATACACTCGGGGATGGGGTGCTGGGGGGATCGATGATAATGCCCGAAGGATTGGAGGATCCCAAGGGTCCGGTGTTCAGGGTGAGGGGTACTGGTCCTGTAGTGTACCACGCTCCTTCAGATGGGGAATATTCAATAAAGGCCCAGAGGTGCCTGTCGTCGAGGTAATGGATTTGTCGATACGATCGTGTCGAGGGATCAAAGATAAAGTATCCTTCGACTCCGTTGTGTTCTGCCCAGACCGCGGTTCCCTTAACTCTGTCTGATAATTCGTCCGAGCTAAGACGGTCAATATATTCGGGCCTAAACTTGGTTCGGCTGCGACTAGACGTCGCCACTGTGAGAGACTTGACTTAATGTAACGCCACCACAGGGGCGTTAAGTACGACATGTACTTCGATAAGTCAACGGGATTGGCTAGGCGTGAACCGGCTAAGGTTCAGTTCGGTGATGAACAAGTATCACTTGGTCTCCCAGGGACACAAGGATATTAGCGGAAGTTCAGGGCTCAAGCGAAAAGGCGAGCGAAGAGGGACTCAAGCGCAAAGGCGAGTCAAAGTCGTTCGTGAGGCAAAGACGATTGTGGTATTACACAAGAAGTCAAGTCTACCGTACAAGCTAGGTAGAGCGTAACTTATATACTACTACAGGTTGTTTGCGAAGTACAAACATATGACGCGATCCTGAGGTACTGGCCCCAGCGAGCTAATAAGGAAGTGCAAAGGGGAAGTCTGTAAAAGGTACAAGGGAATCCCGCGGGGGCACGCGGGGCTCAAATGACGTCAGCGGGTCCTAGAAGTCACAGCCCTGGCTTCTCTGCGGTCATGGGGTTGGTGCGAGATAAGAGGCGAGGACCGAATTGAAGCGGAGCATAGGTAAACGTACACGCGAGCGCGAGACAAGACAGATAAGCAGATAAGACCTATCGTACAGAAAGACGAGAATCGTAACACTTTGACTCTTATCTCGCACCAACCCCATGACCGTAGGGAAGCCAGACTTATGACTCCTAGGACCCGCTGACGTCATTTGAGCCCCGCGTGCCCCCGCGGGATTCCCTTGTACTTCTTATGGACTTCCCCTTCACACTTCCCTATTAGCTCGCTGAGGCCAGTACCTCAGGATCGCGCCATGTGTTTGTACCTTACAAACACCCTGTACTAGTATATAAGTCACGCCCTACCTAGCTTGTACGGTAGACTTGACTTCTTGTGTAATACCACAATTGTCTTTGCCTCACGAATGACTTTGACTCGCCGTTGCGCTTGAGTCCCCCTTCAGCTCGCCTTTTCACTTGAGCCTCGACTTTCCGCTACTATCCTTGTGTCCCTGGGAGACCAAGTGATACTTGTTCACCATCGAACTGAACCCTAACCGGTTCACGCCTTGCCGATCCCGTTGACTTGCTGAAGTACACGTCGTACTTAACGCCCCTGTGGTGGCGTTACACAAATGGATTCAATCTGTTTGTTAGAACGTGATCGAGGAGGGAAACAGCTTTTGCTGGTAGTAGCCCACCTGACTGTTGCTTTGACAATAGAAGGTGGGTTGACATAAAGAGGCGTGGGGGCACGGTTTTCGGTATCGGAACCCCCATTGCTTATCATCAGATCCAATAAGTCAAGTTGGAGAGTGTTGGAATGCTCACCAAATATCTTGGTGTCGTCGAGGTTGTCAATGTTCATGATTGGTTGTGCGCTGCCCAAAGGCTGCTGCAACATATTGATGTCAAAGTCAGAGTCATACTCCTCATCCATGAACTTTTCAATGCAAGGACGCATCAACACATCAACATCAGCAAAGCGCTGCTCAAGCGTCTTTACGGTCTGGACTGTAGTGGGTACATCCAGCTGTTCAGCAAGCATCAATGCCTTATTGACTGAAGGGAAGAAGCCTGAAGTCCTCTGAGGGGAGGATGATTCAACTTCTGTCCTTGTGGAGACACCAGATGACCCAATATGAGTCACCTTGTGGGAAGTGGGAGGGGCTAGTGCAGCGACAGAAGCAATATGTGAGTGCTGTGGAGCATGGGCAGGTGCCTTGCCTTTCCCTTTAGCCTTGCCTTTTCTGGATCCACATCCTCCGCGCTGCCTGAAAGGCTGCTGCTGGTTGGACAGGCTGGGGGCGCTAGGCTGCTGCGACAAAGAACCCTGCTTAGAGAAGCAAGGGTCATTGCGCTTCCGCTTAATGGCAGAAAGCTTCTGCACGTTATGGGTGGCCTTATGCTGTCCACAATTGGTCTCAGTCTCGTACTGGCTCTCGACACAAGCTGATACAGTAGTGAGCTGAAGATCTGCCAAGGTGTTACAGTTTCGCCCATAACAGACCCCTGGACACCCCCTGTACGACCCTGAAACACCGCTGTGAAGCGATCATGTGCCGATTTGGCTGAGGAAGAAGCCGAATGTAACGTCTACCATGGACGTTCGCCTGACTTAGGCCTCTTGGCGTGTGGCAATCCTTGAGAGTTGAAAGTTGCAATTAGCAAAGGTCTGAGGATAGAAGGCGGGATGGGGTTGAAGGCTTTCGTCTCTTCCAAAGTAGGCGTGGAGATCCTCTAGCTGAATGACGCCTTGGGGAATCTCGTCAATGTACTTGGCGTTGGTCCAAGAAGTGCTGTCGATGATGAAGAAAGAGTGGTACAGAGAGGCCACGCGGCCATTGCGATACAGGTGCACTTGGTAAGCTGCAATGTCTGCAGGGAAGTCCACTGATCTGCGAAGGGACAGGCAAAGGTAAGTCACGGGGATCCCTGGTCTAAGGGGATATTCTGGACAACTCACTTAAGAGGGGAAACCTCTTAGCAAAGACGAGTAGATGATGGTGGTATTGGAAGAAGACCAAGATGCTGTTCTTGGTCTTCGCACTACTCTACTTATACAGATACGTGCGGGCTTTGAAGCGCCGCTTAGATACTACTAGCCAATAGCGTAAGTACCGTGAACCCTAGTACAGCTATCCTAGTATGAGTCACTTCCGAGATCCGATCCGTTATCGTACAATCACATGTGCCGGAGCTTACCCGGCTGACTGATCCTACAAGTCCATGACAATATACTGCTGACGGCAATGTCATAGTCAATGCGTCAGTGTCCACTTCCCAGCCCGAGGTGCCAATCAAACCGAAATGTAACACCGAAGTTATGAAGATTGTGGCTTTAGACGCCCAAGAACAAGCTAAGTCACCTGACTACCGATACCACCTGGGCACCACTCAAAGACCTCAGGATTATTGGGAGTAGATCACGTGATCTTATGCAAGCGCCCATCACGTGACCCTGGCATGTGACCTGGCTAGACCTGCACCAGAAGGGTCCAGATGAGCTTGTGCCTGGACCGGTCTTGACTGCCTCGTGTTTGATGACTCGTATGTGCTATCGATTGTGCCTGGTTTCTGATGTGTACCATATGCTTCTCACATTCTGATTGGTTTGTGATTGCGCCCATACAACTGCAGATTCCTTATCTCTGACTCATGCCATGAGGGCCTTATGCCATTGGCTTCTGATTATCTCTGACTTGTTGTGACTCATTCCTAGGATCCGGATATTAGGGTTTCGGAGTTCCAAGCTGGGGTTCAAACCTCCTTGGAGTAGTATATAGGCTCTGGCTTATGGTCGCTGAAGACCTAAGCTTGACTTCTTGGATTATCCACCCAGTGCCTGCTCTAGTAGCTGTATAGGCTGTTGGCTGTAATCAATTGAGGTTGTCTTTTGAGCCATACCTGGAGGTTTCCTCGTCCTTAGCTGTGTGTGCTGTCCTGCCACTGTCCCTTCCTTATCCGCTCTATCCCCCATCATCTATAGCCACCACGGGTGTGCTCGCCATCTACTTCTCTCGTCTTCTCATCTATTTCCCCATTTGCATCCTTTGGACCACTCTACTACGCCTTGTCCACGAGCTAGTAGTCGATTGAGTACATGACTTTGACATATCTTGGTGATCGTAAGGTCGCTTTGGTAGCCTTGTCTGCAGTACAAGAAGAACATCCGGTGGAATGTTACACAAGGCAAGGTTGTTGCACATGACAGGAATAAGGTGCTCCCATTTCTGGGGCAAAGTGGACATAGCAATGAGTGCCTGCAGCTGTGAGCAGATAGCAAGGGTGGTGGCATTGGCTCCAGTTCCAACAGTAACTGCTCCAAGACGAGCGAAAGCAGCAGCCATTTTCTCAAACTGGGGAGTGGGATGCTGATTAGTGTTAAAGCGGATAGAGATGGCTTCTTTGAAGTCCTTGTAGATGCAGGGCATAGAAACCACACCATACCAGTCCTTGACAGATTCCCAGAGAAGCTGGGAAGTGTTGCCAGTAACTGCCTGCTGTATAGCAGGCAAGAGGTGAAGGGTAAGATTACCCCTGGCCATCTCATTGCTTTGCATCCAAGCCGCTCTTTCAGTGGCATCGGCAACAGGAGGAACAGGGATGGTGCCAGCAATGTAGCCCCAGAGCCCTTGCGACATAAAGAAAGCGGTCATCTGCTTAGACCAAGTGGCCCAGTTAGAGCCATCAAAGATGGGGACAAGCGTAGTGAGTTGGGACGACATAGTTGTATAGATCTGTTGGCTTTGAGAACGTCAGCGTTGCATTACAATAATAACAACACTGAGTAAGATAAAAAGCCAATATTAGTCCCACTTTTGACCCATAGGTCAATCCTATGTTGTGTGCCAGTCTTTGCAGTCTGCCGGTTAATCACTAAGCCATATGAAACTGCTTGGCATCGCCCCAAGGTTGTCATGTGCAGCGCCTCCAAATTAATGGAGGTTGTCACATGGCCTTGTTTAGTTAGGCAAGAGGCCTGGTCTGTGTACTCCTTTGGAGCACAATATTGGGCTGTTATGAACCAGGGAGCCTCCTTGAGTCTAATGCCTACAACTGCACGAGTGTAACGCCGCCACAGGGGCGCTAAGTACAACGTGTACTTCAGCAAGTCAACAGGATCGGAAAGGCATGAGTTGGTTAAGACTCAGTTCGGTGGTGAACAAATATCACTTGGCCTCCCAGGGGCACAAGGACAATAGCGGAAAGTCAAGGCTCAAGCGAAAAGGCGAGCGAAAGCAGGGACTCAAGCACAACAGCAAGTCAAAGGTCAGTTCGTGAGGCAAAGACGATGTGGTATTACACAAGAAGTCAAGTCTACTGTACAAGCTAGGTAGGGCGTGACTTATATACTAATACAGGGTGTTTGGTTAAGCCAAACACATGACGTCAGAATGATACCTTGTGCCTAACTGAGTACAAAGGGAGACCTTATAACGAGAGCTACAGAAGTACACAGGTCCACGTGTGCATCAGATTAACTCGGAAAGATATAGTGGTTTTTGATGGCGCAAACCGCCGGTTGAAAGGAGTCAGGCACAAGTGAAACAGAGCAAAACAGTGTTGAGCCATAATACTTACTATAAGGCTCATTATGTAGGAATGACAGTATGATTAGTTATGCTATGCACGTAATTCGGAGTATTTAGTCATATGGTATACGTACAGAATCCCCTTAAGGGATTATTCCGAGTCCACCGGTGATTAGACATTAGGCGACACTGAAAACGCGATATTGTGGACGCCTCTACTCATCACTTTTCCCCAAACGGACATGGGTGGACCATAGAGTATATAAATCCTACTATAGGAGCGAGTACCTATACACATCTCTCTCCACCCCACTCTGAGCTTCCTCTGCTTCACTCTAAGCCTCGTCTAAGCTCTCTACACAGGTAAGGGTCTACCTGTACACTGCGTGCATTGCTGCGCAACAAACGGCTGGGCGCGTGATGAATGAGAAGCCTGCGGAAATCGCGTATCATATAATAGGTGATGAGATGAGTCAAAGCATACACAACGAGAAGTAGAAATTGTAACAACAAGTCCCTCTTTGCAAAGGCAACATTGTGGTGGGTGATGACCACAAGGCACAACTCTATCAAAGAGTGCAACGGCAAACCCTGTAACAGGGCCCATAACCTGTTGTGCAGCAATGCACACAGCAAACAGGAATGGAGTTCTCACCTTTTAGTAGGCTGAGAGACTGTAGAGTGGAGAGGGTGCACAAGTGAAGAAGAGAGTGAATATCCTATTCGCCTCCCTCCCCATGGGAGGGTTTTTATACTCTATGGTCCTACCCTGTGTTGAGCCGTAATACCTACTATAAGGCTCATTACGTAGGAATGACAGTACGATTAGTTATGCTATACACGTAATTCGGAGTATTTAGTCATACGGTATACGTACAGAATCCCCTTAAGGGATTATTCTGAGTCCACCGGTGATTAGACATTAGGCGACACTGAAAACGCGATATTGTGGACGCCTCTACTCATCACTTTTCTCCAAACGGACATGGGTGGACCATAGAGTATATAAATCCTACTATAGGAGCGAGTACCTATACACATCTCTCTCCACCCCACTCTGAGCTTCCTCTGCTTCACTCTAAGCCTCGTCTAAGCTCTCTATTCAGGTAAGGGTCTACCTGTACACTGCGTGCATTGCTGCACAACAGGTTATGGGCCCTGCCATAAGTCGCTTTGCGCCTTCATTGGCTGCAATGACGGCGGGTTACCTTTAGTACCTGCAGTGGGGTTGTCGCCTTCATTGGCAGACATTAGTCTCCTCCACTATGGGGAGACTATGACAGTATGTCGCCTTTAATGGCAGACATTAGTCTCCTTATAAGGGGAGACTATGCCAGTTTATTTTTCTGTTATTAGTCGCATACGGTGCTGACTACTCTCTATTCAGAAACCTATTATCAAACATGTCGACTCTTACTACTCTTGTCCCCGTCCTTGACGGCAACAACTATCAAATTTGGGCTAAGCAAATGGAGGCTTTCTTGAAGTCTTCTGCGCTGTGGGATGTAGTGTCTGGGAGGCGTGGTGCCCCCAGCGCTGTAGATGAAGACAAGCCCACTGAAAAGGAGCTTGAAGCGTACAACGCTTGGGCTACTGATGATGATCGTGCCCTTGGCTCGATCGTGCTGCGCCTTTCACCGGCTATTCAACGCCAGGTCGAAAAATATGTGACTTCTCGCTTGGTTTGGGATCATCTCAAGTCCCAGTATGGGGGCGTTAGTGCTGCTAACGTCTACCAGGACTTCAAGCGTGCCATGACGTTCCGTCTGGACTACGCCAAGCATCCTGGCCCCCAGATCGATGAGCTTGCAACAATTTACGACCACCTTGCCGCTAATTCTGCGAAAGTACCCGATGGCCTTCAGGCCATGATGTTTCTCTCGAAACTACCAGCCAAGTGGGAATCATCCCTTGTCCCTATCCTCATGTCGGGCACTACGGCAAAGAAGCTTACTTTGACCGACATCCGTACTGCAGCGGTCAATCAGTGGGAAATCAAGCGTACAAAAGGCCAGTCCTCTAACAAGGAATTGGCCAACAAGTTGTCGGCGGTCAAGCGCAAGCGTAACGACCCCGACTTCCAGCAGCTGCAGCAAGGCTCTTCGGGCCAGCAGAACAAGAAGCGCGGTAATCAACAGCAGCAGCAGCAGCAGCCCCAGCAGCAGGGAGGGAACCATCACCAGCGTAGTAAACGCGCCGGCAAGAAGTTCAAGAAGCAACATACACAAGGGCATACGCACATTGCCGATGTTGCGGCGCTCCCAGCGCCAACCTCTACGACCATTGCGCATATCTCGCCTTCTGGGCTCGAGCAGCGCATTTCCTCTGCTCCTCCTGCGAAGAAGCGCGTCCCAGGACACTATAAGACCTTCAATAAGGCTCTGGACGTCACCCAGGCCTTAGAAACCCCTGGAACTGTGCAGACAGTGAAGACGCTTGAGCAGCGTCTTGGGCAGATGGTCGCGGATTCCCCGTGGACCAAGAACCCAAACACCTTCGCAGAGGATTGGGAAATGTCAGATGAGGATGAGGACCTCCCTACAGGCTGCAGTGCGCCCATTAATTCGCCTCCAGACACTCCTAAACTAACCTTGACCCCTTTAGTCTTGCCTTCTGAGCAAAAGGCACGCAAAGACAAGGGCAAGGAGCCCATTCGCACAGTTGAGCCTATCGAAGAATGCCCAGATAGTCCTACTGCAGTTGAAATAACCAAAATGTGGGAAGGCTTTCATAAGAAGGCGGCAGTATGTCCCCCCTCCCCGGATATTTCTCTGGATTGGGGAAGCGAAGCGAACGACGACGATGACCGTGACGTCTACGACGACCTCGCTGATGCAGTAGGACAAGATGACTTCAACCCCTACGAGGATGGGTTAGTAACTTTCCCTCCTCTAATAAGCAAATCTGACCACTCTACAGTGCTACTGGATATGACGCCGACTGGCGCTTCTAAAAATTGTAGTTACAGTGCACTTGTAAATAAAGTTGTAAATAGCGCTAATCTATGCGCTCATGGTCTTGATTTCGCTTTATGCTCGAAATGTAAGGGAAAGAAGAGTCAAACAGAGCAAGAACCTACTTGGTTACTTGACTCTGGTGCGTCGGCACACTTTACAAACAATAAACTGGACTTTATAAGTTATACCCCCCTTTCACAAAAACCTATGGTAAAGACGGCAGCCCATCCTCTTTATATACAAGGCAAAGGCTCAGTCTTACTAAAGCATTCTGTGGAACACAATGGCATTAAAACAGAGCGTATTACATGCATATATCCTGTCTTTCATATACCACAGATGACAACTAAGCTATTGTCTATGGGGGAGTTTCTTCAACAGGGATTGCGCGTTCATGGGGATTCGCAGCATATATCTCTATTCTATAAGGGCAGTACAACGCCCATATTACAAACAAAACCCCTAGCAGATGGTCAGACACTTTACTGGCTTGATGCCAAAGTCACGCAAGTGAAAAATGTACATGAAGCTCATAGTACAATCTATACTGCTGACTATGACATTTGGCATAGACGATTAGGACACCCTTCGAAGGAAGTACTATGTCGTGCCAAGGATCACACTAAGGGATTCCCTAAGTACCTTAAATATCCTTCTGAGACACCCATATGTCCTGGTTGCACTCAAGGGAAAATGCCTGCTTCAACACATAAACCCTCTGAGACACGTGCTAAGAAGCCTTTTGAAAAGATTCATTCCGATCTTAAGAGCTTCCCAGTTGACTTGTACCACAAATATAAATACTTCATTAGTTTCTTTGATGACTTTTCCTCCTATGTGTGGGTCGTGCTATTACGCACCAAAGCACAGGCCATCAATGCGTTAAGGCAGTTTGTTGCCATGGTCAAAAATCAGCATAATGCCACCATTAAACAGTGGATGTCTGACGCTGGAGGAGAATACAAGTCTGACGAGTTTACTAAGGTACTGAAAGATATGGGCATTACTATCCTACAAAGTGCACTGCATACTCCCCAACAAAATGGTCGTGCTGAACGCTTTATGCGTACTTGTATGGATAAGGCTCAGGCTATGCGCCTTGAAGCCTGTCTCCCTCAATCCTGGTGGGAATTTGGGGTCCTACATGCAGTACATTGCTATAATAGGACTCCTATAAGTCGCCTTAATTGGCAGACACCCTATATGAGCTTGCATGGTGAAGCACCTAGTCTTTCACACTTACAAGTGTTTGGATGTGGCGCATATGTGCACATACCAGAAGATCGCAGATCGAACAAACTTGACCCCAAAAGCGAACAAATGATCTATATTGGTCATACTGAGGGCATAAAAGCATATAGATTCATGTGGATCAAAAACAACACAGTGTTCACCAGCACTACTGCATTATTTGATGAGACCGTATACCCTAAGTGTGAGACACAAAGGATGCGGGGTACAACCCGCATAAATGAGCCAGTAGAGAATCAACCTCCTATGGAGGATGAACCATCACCTACACAGCCCATTCCAAGTGGTTTTGACGATGATATGCCTACTCATTGTCCCCCTAAACAGAGGCAAAATAGAGAGGATGCGCCAGACCGCGACGGCGGATCTGTGGAACCAGAGGAACCAGAAGCGCAACAGCCTCCGCCTCCTGCGCCAGAACCAGCACTACCACAACGGTCTGCGCGCTTGAGGAAAGTACCTACTCATCCTGGCAACGTCTATGGGGAAGACAGGCACCCCACAAACATGACTAAAGACGTTGAATGGAGTAGCAAGTGGAAAGAAATGGTTGGAAGACAGCCTGGTCGCTCCAGAGCTGATAGTACACCAGGGCAAAGGCAGATTCCAGGAGGATTTCCTGAGACAAACCCTGACCCTCCACCTGCTGAGAGTGAAGCTCCGCCAGAACCCTCAGAGGATGAAGTAGATGATTTATTGTCACGCCTTGCTCAGGAAGGGGGAGTAAAATTCCTAGATCATCTGCTTGCCAAGGCAGTTCCATCTAATGATCTGGAACCACTGGACACTTCTAATATACGGGAGTGGACCTATAAAGATATAATACGCATGCCTGCAGCACAACAAAAGGAATGGAAGACTGCTTGTCGCAAGGAACTAGAGGCACTTTGCAGACGTAATGTCTTTGAGCTTGTGGAACCCCCTAAAGGGAGGAAAATAATAAAAAATAGATGGGTCTTTGATCAAAAGACTGATGGTCGCAAGAAAGCCCAGCTTGTTGCCAAAGGCTTTTCTCAGGTTGAAGGCGTTGACTATGATGAAATATTCTCACCAGTAGTGCGCTTTGAGACTGTCCGGATGATGCTCGCGCTTGCAGCGCTAGAGGATTGGCACATCACTGGACTAGATGTTAAAACTGCCTTCCTATATGGAGAGCTCGATGAAGAGCTATACATGGAACAACCTGAGGGCTTCAAAGCCAAAGGGCATGAAAATAAAGTATTGCGACTAAAACGCGCCATTTATGGACTTAAACAAGCTGCTCTAGCATGGTGGAAAGCGCTGGATAAGTCCATGGCTGCGATGGGCTGTAAAAGGCTATTATCTGACTCAGGACTCTTTACCCATAGAGGAAAGAGTGGCGCCCTTGTAGTGATCATTGTCTATGTTGATGATGTGATCTTTATGGGATTGGACAAAGCCCTTTTAAATGAACTTAAGAATAGGTTCATGAAGGCTTGGGAATGTCGTGACTTAGGTGATGCAAAGGAATTCTTGCATATGCGCATTCAATGGAAACATGGAAAGATCTTTTTAGATCAAACCGCTTACTTAGAAAAGGTGCTGCAACGCTTTGGACTCGCAGATGCGAAAGCAACTGCAACTCCACTTCCTGAAGGGTACCAACCTGTACCTAATAATTCACCAGTCAACCCAAACGTCAGGAGCAAATACCAGCAAGTTATAGGTTCACTCCTATACATAATGCTTGGGACTCGCCCTGACATTGCCTATGCAGTTGTTAAACTATCACAATTCGCTGCAAACCCCTCAGAGGACCATTTAAACAAAGCACTCTATATCTGTCGCTATTTGCTCGGGACTTCTTCATACTCTTTGGTGTATGATGGAAGATCAAATGGAGGCTTAATTGCCTATGCAGACTCTGACTGGGCTTCAAACCCAGATAATAGGCGATCTACCACAGGTTACATGGTTAAACTGGCTAATGGGATATTCAGTTGGAACTCTAGAGTGCAAAAAACAGTCGCATTATCTTCCACTGAAGCTGAATATATGTTGCTGTCAGATACTAGCAGACAATTAGTTTGGATAAAGTCACTCTTTACTGAGCTTGGCATCAAACTAAGCCCAATACCACTCTGCGGTGATAATCAGGGGTCCATCTTTATGGCCTCAAACCCTGTCCAAGAAAAGTGTATTAAACATATTGATATACACTATCACTACATAAGAGAAGTAGTGAAGGACAAGAAAATAGAACTATTCTTTATAGATGGTTCAGAGAATCCCACAGATATGTTTACCAAGAACCTAGGGCGTATTAAGTTCGAAAAATTCAGAAGTCAGTTAGGACTTGAGTTTTACTTGTCCAACTAAGTCACAAGGCAACAAACTTGGCCTTGAAACAAGCCTGAAAATTCCATTAATACTATGGAAGGTATATCGAGTGACGCTTGAAGACATTGTCTTCCGGATACATAGATTCTTCTCAACCAGAGAATCACAACATTTCTGCTCATTATACCAAAAAATCAGCCCAATGAACTGTAATAGTTCAAAAGCTGAAATGGGATGGTGAAGAGAACTTGGTCTTGAAACCGCTCTCATGGTTCTGAGATAGACTCCCTTCTAAATCATGGCTAGAATATTAATTCGCCTTACACACTTGCTTAGAGCGCTTAGTAGCTGCACTTAGCAAGGGGGAGTGTTGAGCTGTAATACTTACTATAAGGCTCATTACGTAGGAATGACAGTACGATTAGTTATGCTATACACGTAATTCGGAGTATTTAGTCATACAGTATACGTACAGAATCCCCTTAAGGGATTATTCCGAGTCCACTGGTGATTAGACATTAGGCGACACTAAAAACGCAATATTGTGGACGCCTCTACTCATCACTTTTCCCCAAACAGACATGGGTGGACCATAGAGTATATTAATCCTACTGTAGGAGCAAGTACCTATACACATCTCTCTCCACCCCACCTTGAGCTTCCTCTGCTTCACTCTAAGCCTCGTCTAAGCTCTCTATCCAGGTAAGGGTCTACCTGTACACTGCGTACATTGCTGCACAACATCTAATCTACATAAGTCCAATATATCTTATCTAGAGCAGTCTGTTATCTGCATGTCCATTGAGCCACTAGATGCGCTCAGGCCACTTATCAACAGAAAATGTCTGACACACACCTGACTTAATTGCCAACTTCTACTGGCATAATCCTACTGCCGAAGGGGCTGGACAAAAGATATAAAAGGATGTCCAACAAGCCCAAAACGACACACCCCCCTTCACAGTACTACTATCACCATGACTTCCACCCCTATCATTTCCAAAGTGCCCTCATGCCCACCAGCGCAGATCATACTCGAACAACTGACTGTACCATCACAGGACTTGGGTGTCCCCTCGCAACCAGAGGGTTGTACACCGTATTCTGTGATCGCTAGTCCTGACCCCCCTTTTCATGATCAGAGCTTGGGCTGGCACCAAGTTGGTCATGTTCGGGGAACGCGCAGGGCCCGGGCACTATTCCGGGTTGCAGTCAGAGGTCGGTTATGTAAGACGACTTGCCTGAAGCAAGTGAAAGGCAAAGGCAGTAGATTCAGAGGCAGAAAACAAGACTAGGACACAGAACTACAGTGCTATCCTACAGGTTTTTATACTAGCGATCCCCTCCTATTTTCCTAGGTTTTTCTGTATTTTTCTGAGATGCGCAGTTCTTTAGTCGCCATAATGGCGCCATCCACAGTAAGAGTCACGTGATCATAAGTAGAACTTTCCAGAATAGAAACGGAAACTTCCGAAACATGAGAACATAGAAGAATCTTGAAACACGAGAATTTGGAAGTGAGAAACAGGACGTTCTGTATAGAATCTTTGAGATTTGATGGCACGATCTGGTGATCGTGACATATGCCCCCTTCTTGATCAATTCGTCCTCGAATCTAGGGTTCATCAATTTTAGGGATATCGATAGGTCTGTATTTCTTGTGGAAGCCGTGAACTGCAGATCGAAGGTCGACTTCAAAGGGGTTGAGTGGATGTTCCGGATCCTTGGCCTGTGGTCGGTATCAATAGAAAATGTGTTGTAGTACAGCATCGAATGCCGGTGGTTCAGCGCTGTCCATGGTTCTTGGTTTTTCACTGGGTATGAGATAAGGTGAAGGCATTTGCTTGGGTGGTTTGTATTTTTGTACTGTCAGTCGGCGTCGATATTTTTTGAAGCTGGGCAGAGGGGTGGTATGTGTCACGAGTTGCTTGGCCGGGCGTTTGCGGTCTTCTTCGTCATCTGCGTCGTATTCCCGTTCATGCCTTTTGCGTGCGTGTGTGTACAGGGGGTGTTTCATGGATATGATGGCAATTCGGGGCGCAGGGCTGTCGGGGCGTGGTGTCAAGGTGTGATGGTGTGGTGCAATTGGTTCGATTTCATCTGGATCTCTCAGCCTTTCGAGGGTGTGAGCGAGGAAAAGGTCTGGGTATTGTGCGGTGTTTCCGTTTGTCCGAATCGAAACCAAGTTGTTCGAGGTTTTTACCCCCCCATTAAGGGTGGTATTGACCTCGATACGAGAGGACTGCGAAGCAGGGGAGAGCAGCGGGTAAGCGTCGAGGAATGTGTCATCGTTGTTGTCGAGGAAGTTGATGAGTGGGACGGAAGTGACGACGGGGGGTGATGGTGGATGTTCGTCTGGGAGAGCAAGGGCGGTGGGCACAGTAGGCGAGAGAGGACACGAGGTGGGAGTGGACATGGCAGGTGACGGGGTGCGTGACGGAAAGGGTGAGGGGCAAGGCGAGGATTGATCTGAAGCGGACGTGTCGCGAGAGAGGGCAAGCGAGATCGGAGTGAACGAGAAACAAGGGTGAGTAAGAGGCGACGGAGGTCAAGACGAGTTGGGGGAGGAGACGAGAGACGAAAGGGGAGTGGACGGTGAGCAAGGGGAGGCGAAACGGAGGTTATTTATCTGGACACCTGGGCTGCCTGGATAGTCGTCGTCGGCGAGGGCGAGGGTGTTCAGGATGTGCATACAAGCGCTGGGGTCAAGGGCAAGAGCGGCTTGGAGAATGTTCTGGGTGGAGGATCCGATGTTGATGGGCGAGGTAGTTATCTCGTTGATCCGTGTGACTGGTTTGCGGTGCTTCAGGCATTCCTTGGTCAGGTGTCCAATTTGTTGGCAGAAGAAACACCTGTTGAAGCGCAGAACTAATGAGCGAAGCGTTAATAGCAAAAGCTAATAGACAAGTTAACTTCAGAGGTGAAGGGAACTCTGAAGTGTAAAGGCGAAAACAGCAGTCCTTATATACAGGACACTTAGCTAAGGATGGTCTGTGCGCACAGGTGATCCAAACACAATACAGGTGGTCTGTGCGCCAGAGGGAGAAATGCCATTGGAGGGCAGAGAACAATAGCTGCCTAAAGCAGACAATACCAGTATCTTAACAATAGAGAACAATAAGAGCCATATATGACTCTGTCAATAAAGATAAACAAAAGCGGTCTGTAAGAGTCCGGCCAAGTCCAAATCAGTCCATAAGGGACAGATACCGTATTTAGTATATGGGATGACTCAATCATATCCCACGAGACATGTGACTTGATTCAGTCGCGTCTCAACATCCCTCCATGATAGAGGCAGTCCATGTTAGATATAGGTGTTTATATAGAACCCAGAGTTGTACAGAAGTTCGGGATTGAGGTTGAAACCTTTGTGCAGATAATGTTCAATCCGAAACGGTTCCTACACCCATTTCATGATAGTCCTGTGATAGAGGACTACTTTTTGAAGGGTGGGATTCTGTACTGAGTTGGACAAGGTCCAACTCCTTTAGGGTTCTAAGAAGGGTTTTTCATAGCTCTCATGGATTAGAGAACATGATGTGTTTGTACAGAATTACAGAACAATGTGACGTCCTTGTTGATAAACCAAGGATTGACGACCATTGACTGTGTACAAGGTTTCTTGTAACCCTTCTTACACCATTCCTAGATCAGTGACCATTTTGTCAAATGGTTCTTTGGGCAGTGACTTGGTAAGTCCATCTGCAACCATTTCCCCTGTAGGAGTATGGATCAGGTTTATGACCTTATTTTCTACGTACTCCCTGACTACATGGTGTTTGATCAGGATATGTTTGTGTTGCGCAGCAATGCACGCAGTGTACAGGTAGACCCTTACCTGAATAGAGAGCTTAGACGAGGCTTAGAGTGAAGCAGAGGAAGCTCAGAGTGGGGTGGAGAGAGATGTGTATAGGTACTCGCTCCTATAGTAGGATTTATATACTCTATGGTCCACCCATGTCCGTTTGGGGAAAAGTGATGAGTAGAGGCGTCCACAATATCGCGTTTTCAGTGTCGCCTAATGTCTAATCACCAGTGGACTCGGAATAATCCCTTAAGGGGATTCTGTACGTATACCGTATGACTAAATACTCCGAATTACGTGTATAGCATAACTAATCGTACTGTCATTCCTACGTAATGAGCCTTATAGTAAGTATTACGGCTCAACACTCCCCCTTGCTGAGTGCAGCTACTAAGCGCTCTAAGCAAGTGTGTAAGGCGAATTAATATTCTAGCCTTGATTAGAAGGGAGTCTATCTCAGAACCATGAGAGCGGTTTCGAGACCGAGTTCTCTTCACCATCCCATTTCAGCTTTTGAACTATTACAGTTCATTGGGCTGATTTTTTGGTATAATGAGCGGAAATGTTGTGATTCTCTGGTTGAGAAGAATCTATGTATGTGGAAGACAATGTCTTCAAGTGTCGCTCGATATACCTTCCATAGTATTAATGGAATTTTCAGGCTTGTCTCAAGGCCAAGTTTGTTGCCTTGTGACTTAGTTGGACAAGTAAAACTCAAGTCCTAACTGACTTCTGAATTTTTCGAACTTAATACGCCCTAGGTTCTTGGTAAACATATCTGCGGGATTCTCTGAACCATCTATAAAGAATAGTTCTATTTTCTTGTCCCTCACTACTTCTCTTATGTAGTGATAGCGTATATCAATATGTTTAATACGCTTCTCTTGGACAGGGTTTGAGGCCATAAAGATGGACCCCTGATTATCACCGCAGAGTGGTATTGGGCTTAGTTTGATGCCAAGCTCAGTAAAGAGTGACTTTATCCAAACTAATTGTCTGCTAGTATCTGACAGCGACATATATTCAGCTTCAGTGGAAGATAATGCGACTGTCTTTTGCGCTCTAGAATTCCAACTGAATATCCCATTAGCCAGTTTAACCATATAACCTGTGGTAGATCGCCTATTATCTGGGTTTGAAGCCCAGTCAGAGTCTGCATAGGCAATTAAGCCTCCATTTGATCTTCCATCATACACCAAAGAGTATGAAGAAGTCCCGAGCAAATAGCGACAGATATAGAGTGCTCTGTTTAAATGGTCCTCTGAGGGGTTTGCAGCGAATTGTGATAGTTTAACAACTGCATAGGCAATGTCAGGGCGAGTCCCAAGCATTATGTATAGGAGTGAACCTATAACTTGCTGGTATTTGCTCCTGACGCTTGGGTTGACTGGTGAATTATTAGGTACAGGTTGGTACCCTTCAGGAAGTGGAGTTGCAGTTGCTTTCGCATCTGCGAGTCCAAAGCGTTGCAGCACCTTTTCTAAGTAAGCGGTTTGATCTAAAAAGATCTTTCCATGTTTCCGCTGAATGCGCATACGCAAGAATTCCTTTGCATCACCTAAGTCGCGACATTCCCAAGCCTTCATGAACCTATTCTTAAGTTCATTTAAAAGGGCTTTGTCCGATCCCATAAAGATCACATCATCAACATAGACAATGATCACTACAAGGGCGCCACTCTTTCCTCTATGGGTAAAGAGTCCTGAGTCAGATAGTAGCCTTTTACAGCCCATCGCAGCCATGGACTTATCCAGCGCTTTCCACCATGCTAGAGCAGCTTGTTTAAGTCCATAAATGGCGCGTTTTAGTCGCAGTACTTTGTTTTCATGCCCTTTGGCTTTGAAGCCCTCAGGTTGTTCCATGTATAGCTCTTCATCGAGCTCTCCATATAGGAAGGCAGTTTTAACATCTAGTCCAGTGATGTGCCAATCCTCTAGCGCTGCAAGCGCGAGCATCATCCGGACAGTCTCAAAGCGCACTACTGGTGAGAATATTTCATCATAGTCAACGCCTTCAACCTGAGAAAAGCCTTTGGCAACAAGCCGGGCTTTTTTGCGACCATCAGTCTTTTGATCAAAGACCCATCTATTTTTTATTATTTTCCTCCCTTTAGGGGGTTCCACAAGCTCAAAGACATTACGTCTGCAAAGTGCCTCTAGTTCCTCGCGACAAGCAGTCTTCCATTCCTTTTGTTGTGCTGCAGGCATGCATATTATATCTTTATAGGTCCACTCCCGTATATTAGAAGTGTCCAGTGGTTCCAGATCATTAGATGGAACTGCCTTGGCAAGCAGATGATCTAGGAATTTTACTCCCCCTTCCTGAGCAAGGCGTGACAATAAGTCATCTACTTCATCCTCTGAGGGTTCTGGCGGAGCTTCACTCTCAGCAGGTGGAGGGTCAGGGTTTGTCTCAGGAAATCCTCCTGGAATCTGCCTTTGCCCTGGTGTACTATCAGCTCTGGAGCGACCAGGCTGTCTTCCAACCATTTCTTTCCACTTGCTACTCCGTTCAACGTCTTTAGTTATGTTTGTGGGGTGCCTGTCTTCCCCATAGACGTTGCCAGGACTGAGTAGGTACTTTCCTCAAGCGCGCAGACCGTTGTGGTAGTGCTGGTTCTGGCGCAGGAGGCGGAGGCTGTTGCGCTTCTGGTTCCTCTGGTTCCACAGATCCGCCGTCGCGGTCTGGCGCATCCTCCCTATTTTGCCTCTGTTTAGGGGGACGATGAGTAGGCATATCATCGTCAAAACCACTTGGAATGGGCTGTGTAGGTGATGGCTCATCCTCCATAGGAGGTTGATTCTCTACTGGCTCATTTATGCGGGTTGTACCCCGCACCCTTTGTGTCTCACACTTAGGGTATACGGTCTCATCAAATAATGCAGTAGTGCTGGTGAACACTGTGTTGTTTTTGATCCGCATGAATCTATATGCTTTTATGCCCTCAGTATGACCAATGTAGATCATTTGTTCGCTTTTGGGGTCAAGTTTGTTTGATCTGCGATCTTCTGGTATGTGCACATATGCGCCACATCCAAACACTCGTAAGTGTGAAAGACTAGGTGCTTCACCATGCAAGCTCATATAGGGTGTCTGCCAATTAAGGCGACTTATTGGAGTCCTATTATAGCAATGTACTGCATGTAGGACCTGCAAATTCCCACCAGGATTGAGGGAGACAGGCTTCAAGGCGCATAGCCTGAGCCTTATCCATACAAGTACGCATAAAGCGTTCAGCACGACCATTTTGTTGGGGAGTATGCGGTGCACTTTGTAGGATAGTAATACCCATATCTTTCAGTACCTTAGTAAACTCGTCGGACTTGTATTCTCCTCCAGCGTCAGACATCCACTGTTTAATAGTGGTGTTATGCTGATTTTTGACCATGGCAACAAACTGCCTTAACGCATTGATGGCCTGTGCTTTGGTGCGTAATAGCACGACCCACGCATAGGAGGAAAAGTCGTCAAAGAAACTAATGAAGTATTTATATTTGTGGTATGAGTCAACTGGGAAGCTCTTAAGATCGGAATGAATCTTTTCAAAAGGCTTCTTAGCGCGCGTCTCAGAGGGTTTATGCGTCGAAGCAGGCATTTTCCCTTGAGCGCAACCAGGACATATGGGTGTCTCAGAAGGATATTTAAGGTCCTTAGGGAATCCCTTAGTGTGATCCTTGGCACGACGTAGTACTTCCTTTGAAGGGTGTCCTAAACGTCTATGCCAAATGTCGTAGTCAGCAGTATAGATTGTACTATGGGCTTCATGTACATTTTTCACTTGCGTGACTTCGGCATCAAGCCAGTAAAGTGTCTGACCATCTGCTAGGGGTTTTGTTTGTAATATGGGCGTCGTACTGCCCTTATAGAATAGAGATATATGCTGCGAATCCCCATGAACGCGCAATCCCTGTTGAAGAAACTCCCCCATGGACAATAGCTTAGTTGTCATCTGTGGTATGTGAAAGACAGGATATATGCGTGTAATACGCTCTGTTTTAATGCCATTGTGTTCCACAGAATGCTTCAGTAAGACTGAGCCTTTGCCTTGTATATAAAGAGCATGGGCTGCCGTCTTTACCATACATAGGCTTTTGTGAAAGGGGGGTATAACTTATAAAGTCCAGTTTATTGTTTGTAAAGTGTGCCGACGCACCAGAGTCAAGTAACCAAGTAGGCTCTTGCTCTGTTTGACTCTTCTTTCCCTTACATTTTGAGCATAAAGCGAAATCAAGACCATGAGCGCATAGATTAGCGCTATTTACAAATTTATTTACAAGTGCACTGTAACTACTATTTCTAGAAGCGCCAGTCGGCGCCGTCTCCAGTAGCACTGTAGGGTGGTCAGATTTGCTTATTTGGGGAGGGAAAGTTACTAACCCATCCTCATAGGGAGTAAAGTCATCTTGTCCGACTGTATCAGCGAAGTCGTTGTAGACGTTGTCATCATCGTCCGCTTCGCTTCCCCAATCCAGAGAAATATCCAGAGAGGGGGCACGTACTGGCGCCTTCTTATGGAAGCCTTCCCACATTTTGGTTATTTCAACCGCAGTAGGACTATCTGGGCATTCCTCGATAGGTTCAACGGTGCGAATGGGCTCCTTGCCCTTGTCTTTACACGCCTCTTGTTCAGCAGGCGAGACTAAAGGGGTCAAGGTTAGTTTAGGAGTGTCTGAGGGTGAATTAATGGGCGCACTGCAGCCTGTAGGGAGGTCCTCATCCTCATCTGACATTTCCCAATCCTCTGCGAAGGTATTCGGGTTCTTGGTCCACGGGGAGTCCGCGACCATTTTTCCGAGACGCTGCTCAAGCGTCTTTACTGTCTGTACTGTACCAGGAGTTTCTAAGGCCTGGGTGATGTCCAGAGCCTTGTTAAGGGACTTGTAGTGTCCTGGGACGTGCTTCTTCGCAGGAGGAGCGGAGGAAATGTGCTGCTTGAGCCCAGAAGGCGAGATATGCGCAATGGTCGTAGAGGTTGGTGCTGGGAGCGCCGCAACGTCGGCAATGTGGGTATGCCCTTGCGTATGTTGCTTCTTGAACTTCTTGCCGGCGCGTTTACTACACTGGCGATGGTTCCCTCCCTGTTGCTGCTGCTGCTGCTGCTGTTGGCCGCGCTGCTTGTTCTGGCCCGAAGAGCCTTGCTGCTGCTGCTGGAAGTCGGGGTCGTTTCGCTTGCGCTTGACCGCCGACAACTTGTTGCCCGATTCCTTATTAGAAGACTGGCCTTTTGTACGCTCGATTTCCCACTGATTGACTGCCGCAGTACGGATGTCGGTCAAAGTAAGCTTCTTTGCCATAGTGCCCGACATGAGGATAGGGACAAGGGATGATTCCCACTTGGCTGGTAGTTTCGAGAGAAGCATCATGGCCTGAAGGCCATCAGGTACTTTCGCAGAATTAGCGGCAAGGTGGTTGTAGATAGTGGCCAGTTCATCAATCTGGGGGCCAGGGTGCTTCGCGTAGTCCAGACGGAACGTCATGGCACGCTTAAAGTCCTGGTAGACGTTAGCGGCACTAATGCCCCCATACTGGGACTTGAGATGTCCCCAAACATCACCAGCAGTCGCAAATTTTTCAACCTGGCGTTGAATAGCCGGTGAAAGGCGCAGCACGATTGAGCCTAGGGCACGGTCGTCATCAGTAGCCCACGCATTGTACGCTTCAACCTCCGTAGGGGTAGGAGTGTCTTTGTCCTTGAAAGCAGGAAGGATCCGTCTTCCGCTTATAATATCCCATAGCGCCGAAGACTTTAAGAAAGCCTCCATTTGCTTGGCCCAAATTTGGTAGTTGTTACCGTCAAGAACGGGGACAAGGGTAGTGAGAGTCGACATTTGTAAAAGGTTTCTGTGTAGAGATAGTCAGCACTGTATGCGACTAGTAACATGTCACGGTACGCGAAACGGACTCTTACTATACGGTTATGACTCCTTAGTAAGTAGTAATGTGTCATGGACTTAGTGCATCAGTCAGCAGCCGTAGTATCACATGTTAGATACTATGACTCATTCCTAGTAGTAGCTGTAGTAGGGTTCGAGCTATTTACGCTACTAGTCGTCTCGGGTTCAAGAGGAGCTTTAAAGCACCCTCTTACATGTATAAATAGTGGCTCGATAAGACCAAGATAAGCCATCTTGGTCTTCTTCAATAACCACTCTCCTCTCTTCTCTCTTACGCGTGATTCGCTTGCCTCTTCGAGCAAGTCGTCTTCATCCATTGGATTACCTAGTGGCACGACTTGCCCTAGTGTACGTTTAGGTCACGTGCAGAATAAGCGCCGTGTACCTTGGATCACGCTTTCAATAAGCGCCGTGTGTCCCGTGATCAAGTCACGTGACCCTCCGAGATATTTCGCTAAGTCGTGAACGCCCTTTCGTCGTCCAAGTCGGACTAACACCAGTGGTGGCGTAACATTAAGACCAAGATCCCTCCATCGTGGCGTTCACAACTCGAGACCAGTGGAGAAACTTCCAAACTTACTCCCTTGAACGAAGGGGAGATCGCAACGTACCAACCCAATTTCTAGGAGCCGCTCGTTGGAGAGAATACCGAGGAGAGACCGGGTACTTTGTTGACTTTGCATCGGGCCCAACCCGATACCGCCCTGTTGAGTTCAATTTCGATCACTTGTGTTGGGTCGAAATCACTTGGAACCCCATAGACAATCGCTACGACGCCGTCCGTCCCGCAGGAAGAAACTACAACTGCGACATCGACTCTAGAAACCTACCCACGCGCGCAGAGTGGGGACGCATAGACGGGCAACCAGACGAAGAACCAAGCACCTCGGAACCTAGAACCCCCGCACCATCGGAAACAAGTGGAGACGACGAAGAATCAGACCACGAGGATGAATCAGAAGTCGGGGACATAATACAAACAGCTGAGTCCCTGCGCCTAAACGAACCAGAGCGCATTGAAGTACGCCCCCCCGTAGAAATGGCCACCGCAACAATCACCAAAGTCGACACAGCGGTCGAAGAAGCCAGGAGAATCACTGAAGAAGCCGAGGCCTACCTGCGCCCCATCAACCCAACCACGGGACACCGAATGACCGCCGATGACGCGGCCATTTTCAGAGCAGTAGGACCAGACGTCCCAGATCCCCCACCAGGCGCTGGAGGACCCCCACAACCCAGAAGGCAAGGCGGCAACTTCGGCCGAGGCCCTCCAGGAGGACGACAACCTCAATTCGGAGGAGGAGGGGGTGGAGACCCGTTTGGAGGAGGACCACCACCACCAGCTGGAGGACCAGCTCCGGGGGCACCAACACCAGGACCTCCCCAGGGAGCAGACAAACTAATGGGAGAAACCCCGAGCATTTTCGACGGAAACCGAGATGAGTACGAATCATTCCTCACACAATGGCACATTTACTGGGGACAAAACTCGGAAGCGCTGATTATGACCAACGTCTATCGACGATGCCTACTATTTCTAGGCTTTATCAAGGGACCACGAGTGTCAAACTGGACGCTTGGCTTCCTCCAATGGCTCAACAACGAGCTACACCACGGACGCAGCCGATACGACCCCTACCTGTGGGACACTCTAACCGCGGGGTTCTCAGACCGCTTCTCGAACGTACTCGAGCAAGAACAAGCACAGGCCACACTGGCCAAGGGATTTAAGATGATCGGTGACAACATCGATTCGTACGTCACCAACTTCGAGCAGTTAGCGCGGAAAGCTGACTATCAGCTCAACGATTGCCAAACGCTGGACCGGTTCACGGCGGGACTCCCGAAAGCTCTGTTCACAAAAATCTACGAGCTGGACGACCCTCAAACCTTCAATGAATGGAAGGAAGCAGCACTCCGAAGACAAAAGCAGTACATTCACCTGCGCGCCCGCCTGGGGATCAACGCCACCCCACGCACACAACCACCGCCCAGACCCCAACCAAATCGCGGCTACAACCCACAATGGGCACCACCTAGGTTCCCACCACCTCGACGCGACCCGGATGCCATGGACACGTCGGCAGACCGCACCCGCGCACGCCTCGCAGAGGTAGGAGACCCAAACCGAGGAGGCTACCAACGACCCCCATTCCCACCAAGAGGAGGACCAGGACAAAACCAAGGAAGGGGGCAACGTCGCGACCTAAGGGAAGTGATTTGCTATAACTGTAACCAGCCGGGCCACTTCTCACGAGAATGCACACGCCCCAGAAAACCAAGGCAATCGTTCCAGCCACACGCAAGCACAAGTCGCAGCGCGGACACCAGCTATTACCACCAAGAACCCGCAACGGTACGCCGCACAGAAACCACACCACAAGAACAGGCCAAGGAGTGGATGGAAACGCTGAGGGGAGCAAGCGACGAGGTGAAAGACCTCGTATTTAAAGACCTCTGGACCCAAGAGGGTTTTCAGGACGCCTAAACCCATCGGCCTGGGTGAGGGCAGTCAATTGTAACTCCGTAATCATGACTCGCTATCGTTCGCTTAGAATTCCAGTCTCGATTCGTACAAGTTACTCCATGGCCGACATAAAAGGGCTCGTAGACTCCGGAGCCACTGACAACTTCATAAGACCGACATTCGCCAAACGAATGGGCCTCGGGCTTCAAGCCCTTGAGAAACCAAAGAAAATATGGAACATAGATAACACGGAAAACAAAGCTGGGTCCATCACTCATTTTGTCGACCTAAACGTTCAAACCAATGGAGCATCTAAAGTTATGAGATTCCTAGTCACGGACATCGGAAACGAAGATCTCGTCCTCGGATATCCTTGGCTAGCCACCTACGAACCCACCATCAGCTGGGCACATGCCACAATCCATGAGAATGCCCTCCCCGTAGTACTTCGATCCATCAATCCCGTGGAAAAACGAACTACCATCGCCAGCGTTATAACCAAAGACGAAGCAGAGGAAATTGTACAGGAACTTGAGGAGGAATGTCAGATACGTACCACAGCTACCGAACTCGCCATCGCCGCTAACCAAGGCACCGCTGTCACGACCATCCCCGAACCATACCAACGATTCGCAAAAATCTTCAGCGAAGAAGCATCCCATCGATTCCCACCATCGAGACCATGGGATCACGCAATCGACTTCAAACCCGGCACACCCCCCAGCATCGACTGCAAAGTCTACCCAATGTCGCAGGACGAAGACGGACAACTACGTGAATGGCTAGAAGAACAGCTTAAGATGGGCTATATACGACCATCGAAATCACCCTACGCCTCGTCCTTCTTCTTCATTAAGAAGAAGGACGGAAAACTAAGACCGGTACAGGACTATAGACAGATTAACGCCTGCACCGTGCGTAACCAGTATCCGCTACCCCTCATGTCAGAACTCATTAATGACCTCGGGAACGGATGCATCTTCACCAAACTGGACATTCGGTGGGGATACAACAACGTACGGATCAAAGAGGGTGACGAACACAAAGCAGCGTTCAAAACGAAATATGGACTATTCAAACCTCTGGTTATGTACTTCGGACTCACGAACGCACCGGCGACGTTTCAAAACATGATGAACGATATACTGGGCGACACCATTCGCGTCTTTGCAGCCATGGGCACAATCATCCGCGTCTACATGGACGACATTGGAATAGCAACACTGGAACACGCCGGCCTTCAAGCACACATAGAAGCCGTATGCGTGGTACTCCAAGTCGCAATGGACCATGACCTCTACTTCAAGCCGTCCAAGTGCACATTCCACCAACCACGAATGGATTACCTGGGGGTAATCCTTGAAAAGGGGGTGACTCGCATGGACCCCGTAAAGATCGCAGGCATACGTGACTGGCCCATACCCACGAAGGTACGCGATGTACGATCATTCCTAGGCTTCTGCAATTTTTACCGACTTTTCATTCACGGTTTCGCCACACACGCACGAGCTCTCAACAAACTCACGCGCAAGGACGCCAAATGGACATGGGGCAAGGAAGAAGAAAGGGCGTTTCAAACCCTTAAAAACCTAGTCACCAGTGAACCGGTACTCGCTCACCCCACGCTGACGGACCAATTCGAACTCGAAGTAGACGCATCTGGATATGCCGTAGGCGCAGTCCTCCTCCAAAAGAAGCAAGACGGGAAACGCCACCCCATTGGATATTTCTCGACCACCCTGAACGAGGCGGAGCGCAATTACGACATCTATGATCTGGAACTCCTAGCCATTGTCAAAGCATTACGACACTGGAGACACTTCCTAGCGGGATCACCACACAAGGTCAAGATCTTCTCGGATCACCTCAACCTCACGCACTGGAAGTCGCCACAAAAGATAAGTCGTCGCGTAGCTCGAGAAGTCTTAGAACTCATGGAATACGACTTCGAGATCCACCACATCAAAGGGACAAGTAACGGCCACGCAGACGCACTATCGAGAAGACCAGACTACGACCGAGGTGAAAGGGATAACGAAGGGGTCATAGTCCTACCAGAGAAAGTATTCGCGCGAACACTCACCACACAAACACGAGAAATGCACGACCAGGACGAAAGCACCATACGCCCCTGGGTAGACCCGCACAAACTCAAAAAGATTGAAGGGACCTGGTACCGCCAAGGCGCACGAGTAATTACAGGGGGACCAAACGAAATTCGCACAATCATCGCAAATCACCACGATCCCCCAGTCTATGGCCACCCAGGAATCAAGCGAACAGCGAGGATCATCGAACGGAACTACTGGTGGCCAAACATGGTGAAACACGTAACCGAATACGTCCAAGGATGTGCGGAATGTCAACGACACAAAGTCAATAACCGCCCAACGAAAGCCCCGTTGGTACCCATCACACCAAAAATCGACGCTAAGCCATTCGAAACTATAGCGCTCGATTTTATCACTAAACTACCGGAATCGCAGGGATACGACTCCATCCTCACAGTGACCGATCACGACTGCACCAAGGCATCGATCTTCATACCGTGCAACGAAGAGATATCTGCGGAAGAGACAGCCGCCCTGTACGTCACTCATGTATTCAGAAGATTCGGACTACCGGCAAAGATCATCAGCGACCGCGATCCACGCTTTGCGTCCAAATTCACGCGAGAGCTATGCCGGATCTTAGGCATCTACCAGAATATCTCAACGGCATACCACCCCCGGACAGATGGACAATCAGAGCGCACCAATCAGTGGCTCGAACAATATCTCCGGTTCTGGACCAACGAGCATCAAGATAACTGGGCGCAATTCCTACCCATGGCAGAATTCGTGCACAACAACTGGCCCCATGAGGCAACAAGGAAGTCCCCGTTTTCGCTCTTAATGGGATATGACCCACGCGCTGATTGGATCGACAAGCCATCGCCTATCCCACAGGTACTCATGCGACTCCAACAATTCCAAGATGCACGGAAAGAAGCCCAGAATCTTATTCAAAAGGCACAGGCACTATGGGTCAAACACAGGAACACACCCAAATATCAAACAGGTGATCAAGTGTGGTTAGAAGGACGACACCTCCGAACCAATCAACCAACGGCCAAACTCGCGGCACGACGGCACGGACCCTTCAAAATCACACGAGTCTTATCGCCGGTCAACTACCAACTCCAACTTCCCACGCAGTGGAGTATTCACCCCGTGTTTCATATCGATTTACTCACGCCTTATCGAGAAACGCCCATGCACGGTGAAAATTTCCAGCGCCCACCACCGGATCTGGTGGATGGAGAAGAGGAATACGAAGTGGAGCGAATTCTAGACTCAAGGCACTTCGGCCGGAGCAAGAAACTCCAATATCTCGTAAAATGGAAGGGGTACCCAGACTCGGAGAATCAGTGGGTCAACAAGGATGACGTGTTCGCTGACGAAGCCGTAGCGGAATATAAGCGGAGTTCAAAGGTTGCCAGGATGCATATAAACCAAGCAGACAACGCTAAGTCTCCTCCATCCCTTCACGCTGGACTCCTCACTGAAAACAACATGTCTCTTCCCGCTTCCTCCTCTTCCCCCTCTCTCGCTTCCCGCCTCATCGACGGAGTCACCCATGAAGAGCTCCGCCAAGCCCTCAACAACATCCAGACAGTCATCGACATCAACAACCCCGACCAACCCGCCACCTGCTGGCTTACCACCCCCCAGGGGGACCGACTCAACGCGACACCCTACACCGAGGCCGAAATTACTAGGCTTCGTACAGCTGTCGGACTCTTTGCGAGTCCCCCACCTCGACCTCTCCCAGTACGAGTCGAGGACCGCCAGGAAGAAGACGCACGCGACATTGAGGTGGCAGGAGTGGATGAAGACACGGGATTGGAAGGAGCCGGCCGAAGACTGGAGGCGACGACAACTGGCCGTAGCCGCAGCCAGGAGGGCCATCACCTACCACCAACGACGCCAACACACAGAGATGATGAGAGGGCAGTTTACGAAGCAGTAGAAGGAGTGCTGAGGGAGCGGTACCCTGTTGAGCAACCTTACCTCATCACCGCAACCGATTCTGACGACCCCCGGGAAACCCCATACGCCTGTGACTCAACGGGCCGTCCCATATACCGTGGCGGCGTAGTGGTGGACACTCAAGAGTCCACCCTGCCCGCCGTTCGCCTCCGATACCTCGGGGGCTTGTCACGAGTCGCCCCCCACGGATACAAACACAACCGAGGGGACGACTTCGTCCACTATCCCATCACCGACGCCCAAGGGGTAACCCGTCAAGCGTCCTTCGTCCAAGTCATCGCCGGGGCGGATCCTCTCGTCCTCAGACTTGTAGAGGACAGCGACAAGGTCTATAGTCGCCCCCTGTACGCCGAGCCTCAAGTCCGTGAAAGCGGCAAACCCCACTACTCCCCAGAAGAATTATTCGCCCTCGTCGGAGGGCACAGCAACCAACACCGAGTAGACCGTGCCGTCAACGAACTCAGGGACGTGGGGCTGAAAGCTGAGTTGACTCGCTTTCGCGCGTACCGACACGAGGCTGAGAGGATGGAGCAGCGGCTTCACGCCTTAGCCCAAGCGCTTGGAGGGGTTCAGGCGGAGTTGGCTCGCTGCAAGTTCAGGCTGGAGATGGCGAACGTCTTGGATAGGATTACGGAAAGGCAGGAGGCATGGGTCGGAGGGATAGGCCCCACTCGGCGCCGTGGTCGTCGCGGCTGAAAAGGGGGTGATGTCACGGTACGCGAAACGGACTCTTACTATACGGTTATGACTCCTTAGTAAGTAGTAATGTGTCATGGACTTAGCGCATCAGTCAGCAGCCGTAGTATCACATGTTAGATACTATGACTCATTCCTAGTAGTAGCTGTAGTAGGGTTCGAGCTATTTACGCTACTAGTCGTCTCGGGTTCAAGAGGAGCTTTAAAGCACCCTCTTACATGTATAAATAGTGGCTCGATAAGACCAAGATAAGCCATCTTGGTCTTCTTCAATAACCACTCTCCTCTCTTCTCTCTTACGCGTGATTCGCTTGCCTCTTCGAGCAAGTCGTCTTCATCCATTGGATTACCTAGTGGCACGACTTGCCCTAGTGTACGTTTAGGTCACGTGCAGAATAAGCGCCGTGTACCTTGGATCACGCTTTCAATAAGCGCCGTGTGTCCCGTGATCAAGTCACGTGACCCTCCGAGATATTTCGCTAAGTCGTGAACGCCCTTTCGTCGTCCAAGTCGGACTAACGCCAGTGGTGGCGTAACATAACAGAAAAATAAACTGGCATAGTCTCCCCTTATAAGGAGACTAATGTCTGCCATTAAAGGCGACATACTATCATAGTCTCCCCATAGTGGAGGAGACTAGTGTCAGCCAATGAAGGCGACAACCCCACTGCAGGTACTAAAGGTAACCCGCCGTCGTTGCAGCCAATGAAGGCGCAAAGCGACTTATGGCAGGGCCCATAACCTGTTGCGCAGCAATGCACGCAGTGTACAGGTAGACCCTTACCTGTGTAGAGAGCTTAGACGAGGCTTAGAGTGAAGCAGAGGAAGCTCAGAGTGGGGTGGAGAGAGATGTGTATAGGTACTCACTCCTACAGTAGGATTTATATACTCTATGGTCCACCCATGTCCGTTTGGGGAAAAGTGATGAGTAGAGGTGTCCACAATATCGCGTTTTCAGTGTCGCCTAATGTCTAATCACCGGTGGACTCGGAATAATCCCTTAAGGGGATTCTGTACGTATACCATATGACTAAATACTCCGAATTACATGTATAGCATAAGTAATCGTACTGTCATTCCTACGTAATGAGCCTTATAGTAAGTATTACAGCTCAACATGGGTCTCCTGCGATATAGGCGTGTCCTCCTCCTATTTTTCTGTCGTGTGTTGGTTCTGAAGCTTTGCGGCTGTTAGCGCAGTCGTGGGGAGCACGGCGCCTCGTTGGCGTTGACATCGACAACGTGCTCATGCACATGGCGCCAGCCTGGCAACGTATTTAATCATGTAAGGGTTAAGTTCTTAAGAAGTCGCAAGACTGGGTACCGGGTTATAATGTCTATCTACGTGACTCAGGAGTCAGGAACTCACCCCGAAAACACTTCCGGTTCGTCAATCAATCATGCACCCATGCCTGGCGATACGATGCGACCTGCTCCACAGTCACCAAGCAAATCTGCATCGGTTCATATCTACAAGCCTCATTGCTGCCTCAATGGGTACAATCGCTTCACTAGAATTCTCCCAGTTTTTTTTCGTCAACCTCTGTGTCGTTTTTATGTGTTTGACCAACGCCCCGTGACGGTGATTTCAGTCAGCTCTACTATGTGTAGCACCATTGACGGAGTCCAAACCGCGTAACCCTTTAGAGCAACCCATTGCATTTGCACTGATCTGCATGGTTCTTCGAAAATGTTGCCCAAAGGAATGCCAATTCCTTCCTCACAGAAGAGGGGCCTCGACTCGGAGCCCGTAAAACTCCGCACGCAGGCTCCTCGAGATAGGTCATCCGATAAGCGCTTTACTGTCTGAAATGGCGCGGAAAAGCGGTCGCATGCGCGAACAATTCTGTAAAGGCACAACGGTGACTTGGCAACATCACTTCTTATCACTATCGGTAGCTATGTTTCAAAGTTCTTGATCGACACGTTGGTGGGTTATGCTGACTGATACCCTGACCAGTCGATGACCTGAAGTTTGGCTGACCCCGTTCGACATAAAACTCACCTCTCAGCCTCCTGGTTCGTCATGGTCATATTGTCCTCTTCCTATTTGCCTCGACATCACCTTGTTTGACATCAGAAATGGCCTCGCACAAAGCAAATGTGGCTGACGACGACGACGAGACTCAGACCCTTAATGAATCGCAATTCGAAGACAAGACAGAGGCTCAAGGCGGTCTGTTGGCTTTCTGTCTGATGAATTGTGTTCTCATTTGTGTTACAGGGGAGACCTACGGAGGCTCTTCTGGAAATCCGTGGTTGAGGGACCTCACGAACTCGGAGATAGACCATGATAAACAGATGGTCGAGAGGTGGAAGGGAGAAGCGGATGTTGCAGCGCAGCAGGTTAATGGGGTCGCCGGTTACTGGCACACCAGACGTAGCGTAATCGAATGGGGCACCAGGTGTACACTACCCAATCTTAAGTACATCATGAAGAGGCTACTGTAACTACACGTGAAATAATATGCGGAAGCCCGCAGTCCATTAGAAACGAACGTGTACGATAACTCAGCGAAGTAGAGTTCCGTGATTGTCCTGATCATATATAACGACAGTGATCGTGTTACGAGCCTATGCTCGCATCTCAACTCTTCCGATCACGCAAGCTTGCACGCAAGTCCGACGCCGAGACAACTCGCACGTGGACGACACTTCAACAGCGGACAGCGCCCTCATATTTGTATGATGGTCCCACAATCTTCTGCATATTCCCTTCTAAAGCACATGTCTAAGGCTGGCCTGTTCTCGGCTGTCATCACGGTCTCTTTTGTTGAAAGCTACAAGTGGTTATTATCTCCAGATTCAGCAGATCAGACCGTTGAGCTGCTCACCCAAAAATCTGGACAACTACCCAACCATATCAACGCCTCAGTTAAGAGCGGCCCATCAGTTGGGCCAACGGCTGCTGTTATGGTCAATCTCGTATGGTTCAGCAGTATGGCGCTCTGCTTTTCTTGCTCGGTCGGTGCGACATTGATCCAGCAGTGGGCCCGACGGTATCTGGTACTCATGCAGGGACCCGAGCGGGTGTATTTGCGACCGTTTATGCTCAATGGCGTTAGAAGGTTTCAGGTGGAGCGAACCATTCAGTTGATGGGTATCTCCCTGCACTCATCCATCCTATTCTACGCTGTGGGCGTTCTGAAGTTTATTCTCGACATCAACACGATGCTTGGATTCACTACCCTCGGCATTTGCCTTATGCTCGGTCTCATGTACTTGATTGCTACGAGTCTACCCTGTTGGAACGAGATAAGTACATAAGGACCTTATCTATAGCAGTTACGACATTACGGTAGTATGCTTTCCTATTACGGTAGTTGGGATACGTACTATAGCGGGCGCAATACGCCCTCTGAGTGAGAGAAGCCCTATGGCTATCTTGAAGTGGTAGTTTACATCAGGCGTGTGTAAAAACGCGATATTGTGGACGCCTGTACTCATCACTTTTACGCATATGGACAGGGTAGGACCATAGAGTATAAAAACCCTCCCATGGGGAGGGAGGCGAATAGGATATTCACTCTCTTTTCTTCACTTGTGCACCCTCTCCACTCTATAGTCTCTCAGCCTACTCAAAGGTGAGAACTCCATTCCTGTTAGCTGCGCGCATTGCTGCGCAACAGGTTATGGGCCCTGTTACAGGGTTTGCCGTCGCACTCTTTGACAGAGTTGCGCCTTGTGGTCATCGCCCACCACGACGTTGCCTTTGCAAAGAGGGACTCGTGTGGTTGTAGGCATTAGACTCAAGGAGGCTCCCTGGTTCATAACAACCCAGTATTGTGCTCCGAAGGAGTACACAGACTAGGCCTCTCGCCTAATTAAACAAGGCCATGTGTCAACCTCCATTAATTTGGAGGCGCTGCACATGATAACCTTGGGGCGATGCTGAGCAGTTCTATTGGCTTAGCGATTAACCGGCAGACTGCAAAGACCGGCGCACAACATAGGATTGACCTATGGGTCAAAACGGGACTAATATTGGCTTTTTATCTTACTCAGTATTGTTATTATTGTAACGCAATGCTGACGTTCTCAAAGCCAACAGATCTTTATATCCATGTCGTCCCAACTCACTACGCTTGTCCCCGTCTTCGATGGCTCTAACTGGGCCACCTGGTCTAAGCAGATGACCGCCTTCTTCATGTCGCAAGGGCTCTGGGGCTACGTTGCTGGCACCATCCCTGTCCCTCCCGTTGCCGATGCCGCTGAAAGAGCGGCTTGGATGCGAAGCGATGAGATGGCCAGGGGTAATCTTACCCTACGCCTCTCGCCTGCTATACAGCAGGCAGTTACTGGCAACACTTCCCAACTTCTTTGGGAATCTGTCAAAGACCGGTACGGTGCGGTATCCATGCCCCGCATCTACAAGGACTTCAAAGAGGCCATTTCTATTCGCTTTAACACTAATCAGCATCCTGCTCCCCAGTTCGAGAAGATGGCTGCCGCTTTTGCTCGTCTTGGAGCAGTCACCGTTGGTACTGGTGCTAACGCTACCACCCTTGCCATTCGCCCACAGCTGCAGGCACTTATTGCCATGTCCGCTCTGCCCCAGAAATGGGAGCATCTTATTCCTGTCATGTGCAATAATCTTGCCTTGGCAGATCTTCAGCTCGCTACTGTATCAGCTTGTGTCGAGAGCCAGTACGAGACTGAAACCAATCGCGGACAGCATAAGGCCGCTCATAACGCGCAGAAGCTTTCTGCCGTTAAGCGGAAGCGCAATGACCCTCGCTTCTCAAAGCAGGGTTCTTCGCAGCAGCAGCCTAGCGCCTCCGGCCCGTCTAACCAGCAGCAGCCTTTCAGGCAGCGCGGGGGACGTGGATCCGGAAGAGGCAAGCCTAAAGGGAAAGGCAAGGCACCTGCCCGTGCTCCACAGCACTCGCATATTGCCTCCGTCGCCGCACTAGCCCCCCCTACTTCTCACAAGGTGACTCATATTGGGTCATCTGGTGTCACCACAAGGACAGAAGTCGAATCACCCTCTCCTCAGAGGGCTTCTGGCTTCTTCCCTTCGGTCAATAAGGCATTGACGCTCGCTGAACGGCTGGATCTACCTGCTACAGTCCAGACCGTAAAGACGCTCAAGCAGCGCTTTGCTGATGTTGATGCGCTGATGCGCCCTCGCATTGAAAAGTTCATGGATGAAGAGTATGACTCTGATTTCGATATCGATATGTCGCAGCAGCCTTCGGGCAGCGCACAACCGATAATGGACATTGATGGCCTCGATGACACCGAGATATTTGGTGAGCAATCTAACGCTCTCCAACTTGACTTCTCAGGTCTGACAATAAGGAATGGGGATTCTGATATAGAAAATCGTGCCCCCACGCCTCCTTACGTCGACCCGGCTTCTATTGTCGAAGCAACAGTCAGGTGGGCTACTACCGGCGAAAGCCGTTTCCCTCCTCGATCACGTTCTAATGAACGGATTGAATCCATTTGGCGTAGCAATCAGCAGTACCTGAAAGATAACGGCAAAGAAACGGACCCTCGTTTCGACGCCCTTGTCTCTCCTTCGGTCTCTATAGGCCGATCTTTGACACCGGAGTCTTTCTTGACCGGACCGGATACTGAGATCCTCGATTGGGGATCATGTGATGAAGAGTACGTCTTTTCTTCACTTAATGCACCACATGCTGATAACGTTACAGTATTAGCCCTGCCCCCAAAAAATCTAAAATGGGGCAGCTGTAATCGTTCCGTATATCTACGAGAATCACATGTAGTAGTACCGAAGTCACTCAAAATGTACAATATTAGCAGCGCTCTCCTTGATTCATTTGAGTGTGAGCATAATGAGTACTTCAGTCAATGCGTCAAGTGTTTAGAACGTACAAAAAATATGTGGCTCCTTGATTCAGGAGCATCAGCACATTTCACTAATAAACTTAGTGACTTCATCGACTATAAGCCAACTGCTAAGTCTGATAAGATTCCTGTAAAGACTGCAGCTCATACACTCTACGTTGAAGGAACCGGAACTGTCTTGCTAGAGCATTACATCGCAGACAAACTCGTGACCACGCGGGTATATCCGGTCCTATACATTCCTAGAATGAGCACGCGTCTTCTATCTATGGGAGTCTTCTTACAGCAAGGTTTGCGCGTTTTGGGGAATTCGCAGCATATTAACTTGCTACGTAAAAAGAAGACGATTGTCCAATGTAAACCCCTTCTCCACGGACAATCCCTATATTGGCTAGATGCCTCTATATCCACTCTAACTGAGTCGCTTATTGCGAACCAGTCTGCATTACTCAATGTAGACTATGACCTTATGCATCGTCGCCTCGGTCACCCATCCAAAGAGGTTTTGAGACGAGCTAAGGAACACACTAAGGGCTTCCCAGAAGGGATTATAATTCCCACCTCTGATAACATTTGTCCTGGATGCGCGCAAGGCAAAATGCTTGCTGCCTTACATCCTCCGTCCGATACAAGGGCTAAAGCCTCTTTCAATCGAATACATTCCGATTTGAAAAGCTTCCCTTTACCGTCATACCATAAATACAAGTATTTTATTGTCTTCTTTGACGATTATACTTCATTTGCATGGATTACTCTTTTACGGGATAAAGCCTCTGCTATTACTGCCTTAAAGCAGTGGCTTGCGCTAATTAAAAATCAATTTAGCGCTACCATAAAAGAATGGATGTCTGATGCCGGCGGTGAATACAAATCGGATGCTTTCCTAAAGCAGCTTAAGGATGCCAGCATTACAGTGCTACAGTCAGCGCCACATACGCCTCAGCAAAACGGGCGCGCTGAGCGCTTTATGCGCACAATTATGGACAAAGCTCAGGCTATGCGCCTTGATGCTTGTTTACCACAGAGTTGGTGGGAATTTGCAGTCCTACACGCTGCACATTGTTACAATAGAACCCCCATAAGTCGCCTTCAATGGCAGACTCCTTACAAACTATTACACAATGAAGTCCCTGATATATCGCATCTTAGAGTCTTTGGTTGTGGCGCATATGTACATATTCCAGAAGCTCGCCGGGTGAATAAACTTTCTCCCAAAAGCGAGCTAATGATCTACCTTGGTAGAGGACCTGGAATGAAGGCTAACGTCTTCATGCGCACGCCAAATGTTACGTTTCGGATCGATCGGCGCCTCGGACAGGGAAGTGGACACTGACGTGTCGACTATGACATCGCCGTCAGCGAGATATCGTCATGGACTTGTAGGATCAGTCAGCCGGGTAAGCTCCGGCACATGTGATTGTACGATAACGGATCGGATCCTGTAGTGACTCGGAGTGACTCATACTAGGATAGCTGTACTAGGGTTCACGGTACTTACGCTATTGGCTAGTAGTATTCGAGCGGCGCTTTAAAGCCCGCGAGTATCTGTATAAGTAAAGTAGTGCGAAGACCAAGAACGGCATCTTGGTCTTCTTCCAATACCACTACCATCCACTCGTCTTTGCTAAGAGGTTTCCCCTCTTAAGTGAGTGTCCGGCATATCCCCTTAAGACCAGGGATCCCCGTGACTTACCTTCGCCTGTCCCTTCGCGGATCAGTGGACTTCCCTGCAGACATCGCTGCGTATCAAGTCTTCCTTTATCGTAACGATCGCGTGGCTTCACCTTATCACTACTTCTTCATCATCGATAGCGCCACTTGGGCCAACGCCAAGTACATCGACAGGATCCCCGCAGGAGTACCTCAACTAGAAGACTTACACGCTTACTTCGGACGTGACGAGTCTCTTCAACCACATCCTGCCTTCTACGCCAGCACCTTCGCTAACCGCAACTATCGACTTCCAAGGATCGCCACTAAGCAAGAAGCCTAAGTCAGGCAGACGTCCGTGGTAGACGTTACATTAAGACCAAGATCCCACCGTGGCCAATCCAACGACCAAAGAACTTTGGGTCCCATTCAGACCCTATTACATCAACAGACGAGGAGATCGCAACGTTCCAAAGAGGTACCTAGGATCTGCATTTTGGAAAGACGACGCAGATATACCAGGCTACGTCACTTACTATTTCGACCAACAAAATAACCAACGACTCATCCCAGTAGAGTTCAACTTCGACAACCATTGTTGGGTAGAAGTTCGTTGGGACGCCGGATTCGACAAACTCCAAGCTACCAGGCCCGCAAGCTCAATCCTAGGCCTAGATATCAAGCAATCAGAAATCGTCACCAGAGATCAGTGGGGGATTATCGACGGAGAAAACGAAGAACCTCCCCGATCACCAACACCCAAGACACCCGCACCATCACCATCGATTGGAAGCGCCCCAGAAAACATCGTAATAAGGGACGAACAGGAGGAGGAACAGCTAAAACAAATCGCTGAGTTGATCCCCACCAATATGTCCGCAACCACTACAGCCATGGCCGCAGCCCGAACAGCCCTACTAGGAAGCAAACACAAATACCAGCCACTCTCCGGAGGAGATGGAGGAGATGGAGGAGGAGGAGCACCACCAGGAGGCGACCCCGACGACAACCCTCACGACGACGAGCCAGCAGAAATACCCGCGTTCACAATGCCTGACACGGACAAGTTCATTGGAAAAGAACCTCCGATCTTCAAAGGCAACCGCGATGAAGCAGAAGCTTTCCTCTCCCAATGGAACAGATTCGCGGGAGTCAACGCCGCCAACAAGAGCCTCAAAGTACCCTACATCAAAGCAATGATGTTCCTCGCCTACATCCAAGGACCACTCGTCGATGAATGGGCAGCAGAAACCGGCAAATGGCTCGATGCACAGCCAAACAAGAACGACCTATGGCTTTGGACGGGAGTGGAGCTCGCATTTAAAAGCCAGTTCCGTGACAACCTGGAGAAGGATCGCGCAAGAGTGGAACTCGACAAAGGATTCAGGATGATCAACGAGGACATTGACAGCTACGTCACTAAATTTGAAAAGCTGGTTCGACAGGCTGACTATCGCTTGGACGAACCACTGGTTCTCGACAAGTTCACGCGAGGCGTCCCTCTCAAACTATATCAGAATGCCTATCAATTCCACAACCCGCACAACTACAGCCAATGGAAGAGCGCTCTCATCGAGCAGCAGAAGCGATACCTGCACATGAAAGCCAGGGAAGGCGGCTTCGGCAGGCAACCGCAGAGCCTACAACGGCCTCGCCAAAACCAACCACTCCGATTCCAAGCCCCGCAACGACAGGGAAACCAGCAGGGATGGCAACAATACCGCAACCACCCTGATGCGATGGACACCACCCCGGGAAGGATCAGAGCGAGGGTCGCAGAAATCGGCGATATCAATCGAAACCACCCGGAAGATCCTAGGGACTGGACCCCCGGAGGAAGGCCCCCCTTCCCGCCGAGGGCTGGATTCATGCAGCGCAGAGGGGGAGGACGCGGAGTCCTTAATATAAGGGACGTAACCTGTTACAACTGCAGTCAGAAGGGGCACTTCTCACGAGATTGCAACCAGCCAAGGAGAGCGCGAGGCAGAAGCGCCTACATAGAAGAGGTTCCTACCGCACCACAAAGCGTAGCGGAGGAACCACTCATCGACCTAGACGAATCGGTCCAAGCCAATCGCGCCAATACCAACCCTCAAATGAGCGATGTGTTGGGAATGTTCGACGCCCTGCCGGACGAACAGAGAGGGATGTTCGTGAGGGAAATAAGGGAGAGACAGGATTTTCCGAATGCCTGAACCCAACGGCCTGGGTGAGGGCTTTAAATTGTAACTCAACGTTTATCACGCACTATCGATCTATGCATGTCCCAGTTTCGATCCGCACGAGTTACTTCATGGCCGAAAAGAAAGCACTAGTGGACTCCGGAGCCACCCACAACTTCATACACCCGGAATTCGTCAAAAGAATGCGCCTGGGAACCAAGGAACTACCAAACCCACGCAATATCTGGAACATCGACGGAACACATAACAAAGGGGGAAAAATCACCCATTGCGTCGATTTGAACATACAAACTGATGGAAAACTTAAAACCATCCAGTTCCTCATTACAAATGTAGGAGGAGAAGACCTCATCCTAGGCTATCCATGGCTGGCAACATTCCAACCACGTATACAATGGGCAACCGCCACCATGGACACAAAGCAATATCCGATCATCATACGAACTACCAACCCTAACAAACCTTTTGACCCGGCTATTGCCAAAGCAGAACTTCGACGCATCGTAACTCAGATACAAGATGAAGAACGAGAACAAGCGGTAGAAGAACTGGAAGAAACGCAACCGGCACATCTACGAACCATGGCAACAGATTTGGCAATATCAGCACAACAATCACCGGAAAAGAAGGAACTCCCCGAAGAATACAAAAGACACGCAAAAGTATTCAGCGAGGAAGAATCGCACCGATTTCCACCGCCGAGACCATGGGACCACGCCATAGACCTCAAACCAAACACCCCGGACCATATCAACTGCAAGATCTACCCGCTCAACCAAGCAGAGGATAAAGCCCTAGAGGAATTCCTGGATGAGCAACTGGCCAAAGGATACATCAGACCGTCTAAATCGCAGTACGCAGCCCCATTCTTCTTCGTTAAAAAGAAGGACGGAAAACTACGGCCAGTGCAGGACTACAGGGAACTCAACACATGGACCATACGCAACCAATACCCGCTCCCACTCATACCACAGTTGATCGCAGACCTCAGCGGAGGTTGGATATTCTCCAAATTCGACGTGCGATGGGGATACACGAACATTCGGATCAAACCCGGGGACGAATACAAGGCAGCGTTCAAAACCAAACGAGGCTTCTTCGAACCCCTGGTAATGTACTTCGGTATGACAAACGCACCGGCAACTTTCCAAGGCATGATGAACTGGATCTTTGGACCCCTCATTGAATATCATGAAAAGAAAGGAACTATCATTCGCGTATACATGGACGACATCGGAGTCGCGACGGCCACGACTGAAGAAGCACATATGGAAGCCATCCACGACATTTTGGACCTGCTGGAACAACACGATCTATACCTCAAACTGGAGAAGTGCACGTTCCACTCAGATACCCTCGATTACCTGGGGGTAATCATTAAGAAGGGGGTGATTCGCATGGACCCCGTCAAAGTCTCTGGAATTCGCGACTGGCCGACCCCCAAAAACGTCAAACAGGTGCGATCGTTCCTAGGTTTCTGCAACTTCTATCGCGCTTTCATCCGAGGTTTCGCTACACATGCACGACCGCTCAACAAACTCACGCGTAAAGATACGGAGTGGCAATGGGGAACGGAACAACAAACGGCATTCGACAAACTAAAGACCCTAGTAACAGAAGAACCCGTACTCAAACACCCGGAACTAGACAAACCCTTCGAACTGGAAGTTGACGCCTCGGCATACGCAGTAGGAGCAGTACTACTTCAACGCGACAAAGACAACAAGCGACACCCAATCGCCTACTATTCCAACACCCTCAATGCTGCAGAAAGAAACTACGACATCTATGACTTGGAACTATTAGCTATAGTCAAGGCGCTACGAAATTGGAGGTCTTATCTTGCAGGATCACCGCACAAGATTAAAGTATTCTCCGACCACATGAACCTGCAATACTGGAGGTCCCCGCAGAAGATAAGCAGACGGGTAGCAAGGGAAGTACTGGAACTCTCTGAATACGACATAGAAATTCATCACATCAAGGGAACGGCCAATGGAAGAGCGGACGCCCTGTCAAGAAGACCCGATTACGACCAAGGAGAGCACGATAACGAACAGATCACAGTACTCCCGGATCACATCTTCGTCAGAGCTACGACAATCGATACAACAGACAACCCAACGCGCATGAGCCCAACAATATCGGTAGGAGAGATGCAACCTACATACCCGGTGTACACCCAGGACCACAGCACAATCGCAAAGTGGGTAGATCCGCACAAGCTCAAGCTCATCGAAGGCACTTGGTACAAAGAAGGACGAAGAGTAGTCACAGGGGACGCCCATGAACGGAGGCGTATTATACAGGCCCACCACGATACCCTTGCTTACGGACACCCCGGGATCAACCGAACCATCAAACTGATTGAACGATACTACTGGTGGCCGGGACTTCGGCAAGAGGCACAAGACTATGTCAAAGGATGCGCCGACTGTCAACGGATCAAGGTCAATAACCGACCAACGCATGCCCCTCTACAACCAATATTTCCAAAACCAGAGGCAACCCCATTCGAAGTCATAGCTCTAGACTTCATCACCAAACTACCCCAATCGAATGGCTGTGACTCCATACTGACAGTAACAGACCACGACTGCTCCAAAGCGGCAGTATTCATCCCGTGCCTGGAAGAGATAAGCGCAGAAGGAACTGCGGCCCTGTACGTGACACATGTATTCCCCAGATTCGGACTACCAGCGCGCATCATCAGCGATCGAGACCCTAGATTCGCGTCAAAGTTCACCCGTGAACTATGCCGAATACTCGGAATCGAGCAAAATATTTCCACGGCGTACCACCCCAGGACCGATGGCCAATCAGAACGAACCAACCAATGGCTAGAACAATACCTAAGGTTTTGGGTTAACGAGCGACAAGACGATTGGACACAATATCTACCAATGGCGGAATTCACGCACAACAACTGGCCCAATGAATCAACCAGGGAGTCCCCATTTAACGTCCTCATGGGATATAACCCACGCGCTGATTGGATTGATCGACCTTCCCCTATTCCGCAGGTGGCATTGCGAGTGCAGCAGTTCAGAGAGGCTAGAGCGCGCGCCCAAGAATTGATGATCAAAGCGCAGCAGGGGTGGATCAAACACAAGGATACCCCAAAATACCAAATCGGGGACCTTGTGTGGCTCGAAGGGCGCCACCTACGCACCAACCAGCCAACCGCAAAGCTTGCGCCCAGAAGACATGGACCCTTCCAGGTCGTCCAGGTGATGTCCGCAGTCAATTATCGCCTAGAACTTCCCACGCAGTGGAGCATCCATCCAGTGTTCCATACGGACCTCCTTACTCCGTACAAAGAAACTCCCACACATGGACCAAATTACCAGCGCCCACCACCGGATCTAGTAGACGGCGAAGAAGAATACGAGGTCAAGAAGATTCTAGACTCACGGCGGTTCGGCAGAACAAAGAAACTGCAGTATTTGGTCAAGTGGCGCGGATACCCGGACTCGGACAATCAGTGGGTCTCCAAGGATGACGTGTTCGCCGATGACGCAATTCGGGAATTCAAACGTTCAAACCCCACCAGAGAAACGCATATAAGCGCAGGGAAATCCCAAGAGACGTCCCCATCTCCTTCATCTACTCTCTCATCCCCTCATGTCCTCATCCCCAGTTCAAATCCACTATGTCGTCAGTGACCTCCTCCCAGTCTCAGTACAACCTACCCTCATCATTCAAGACGCGCCACCATCACCCCTGTCGCTTCCCCAGTCCGTTCACGACGGAGGAAGTCGTCCACCTACCCCCTTACCATCCCTCCTTCCTTCACCAACCACTACAAGAGTCGGTTCAAGAGATCCTTCGCCGCCCAACATGTCAACGACCGCGGAGCCCGATACGGACGAGGCTCAGATTCAAGAGGACCGGGATTTCGACCGGTACCTATCAGAGGAACATTGCCCTCTACACCAATACCTCGTCTACGGCAACCACCTCACCACCACGCACAACGAAACCCCTCCGCTATGCACCACGGACGGGGAACCAATCCGTATGCCGAAAGCTTCTCGACCCAAGGTCCACATCTATCGTGCGGAAGAACACAGCCCGGTTTCCCGACGTCAAGTGGAGACTCCTCCACCCCTCGGGTTCCAATACAACAGGGGAGTACATTATATCCCTTTCCAGATCCGCGATGCTCAAGACCGGCTGCACCCAGCTCGGTATACGCAGCTCATCCTTACGGCGGACCCCTTCGTCCTCGCCTACAGGAGAGGCAGCGACCAGCAGTACGGGAAGCCGGTGCACGCCGCCCCCAACTACGATTACCCCCGAGACACCGCTTACTGCGACGACGACCTGATCTTCCTGGATCAGCGCAGCATCATGCGGGAATCGGTCGACCGCGCCCTCACGGGCATGAAGGACCTCACACTGACGGCGGAAGTCCACCGCTACCGCTGTGCCCAAGCGGGGGTTGAGGCGAAGGAGGCAGAGTTGGCCAGGCTTACGGAGGAGTTGGACAAGGTCGCGAGGGTGCGAAGGGAGTGCGTACTCCGCTTGCAGCGCGCCAATGCGATCACGCGCATCGAAGCGGAACGGGACTCCTATCGCCCGGGATTGGAAGCAGGGCAGCGAGTCGCCGAGCAGAGAGAGGCAGTGCAGCGGGGTCGAGCTGGGGCTCGACCATAAGAAGGGGGTGATGTTACGTTTCGGATCGATCGGCGCCTCAGACAGGGAAGTGGACACTGACGTGTCGACTATGACATCGCCGTCAGCGAGATATCGTCATGGACTTGTAGGATCAGTCAGCCGGGTAAGCTCCGGCACATGTGATTGTACGATAACGGATCGGATCCTGTAGTGACTCGGAGTGACTCATACTAGGATAGCTGTACTAGGGTTCACGGTACTTACGCTATTGGCTAGTAGTATTCGAGCGGCGCTTTAAAGCCCGCGAGTATCTGTATAAGTAAAGTAGTGCGAAGACCAAGAACGGCATCTTGGTCTTCTTCCAATACCACTACCATCCACTCGTCTTTGCTAAGAGGTTTCCCCTCTTAAGTGAGTGTCCGGCATATCCCCTTAAGACCAGGGATCCCCGTGACTTACCTTCGCCTGTCCCTTCGCGGATCAGTGGACTTCCCTGCAGACATCGCTGCGTATCAAGTCTTCCTTTATCGTAACGATCGCGTGGCTTCGCCTTATCACTACTTCTTCATCATCGATAGCGCCACTTGGGCCAACACCAAGTACATCAACAGGATCCCCGCAGGAGTACCTCAACTAGAAGACTTACACGCTTACTTCGGACGTGACGAGTCTCTTCAACCACATCCTGCCTTCTACGCCAGCACCTTCGCTAACCGCAACTATCGACTTCCAAGGATCGCCACTAAGCAAGAAGCCTAAGTCAGGCAGACGTCCGTGGTAGACGTTACACCAAATACCTTGTTCTATTCAGACAAGGCACTCTTCGATGAAGCTCTATTTCCTAGGTGTCCAACAGACAATCCTAGACGTGAGCCCCGTGGTGTAACTCAGTTAGATGATACAGTTCCACAGGAGCTGTCTAAAGACCATACCACTCCTGGTGATGATGACGACCTACCACCTGAGCCCCCTATTACCAAAGGGAGGAGCGCTCCCCAGCCGGCCGCTGGACCCCCTCCTAGTACTCATACTAGAGGGATTGGATCGCAGCTACCTCCGCCTTTACCCCCTGAACCAGTACCTGGTCCTAGTGAACCTAGGCGCTCGGGGCGTATAAGGAAACCAGTTACTCGTCCTGAAAATGTCTATGGAGATAGGCCTCCTACAACGATTATTCGAGACATTGCGCGGACTCGCACATGGCGACAATTGACACAGCCGCAGCCGGGTAGCTCCCAGCAGCGTCCACGTCTGAGTCGGACGGCCTCAGGTGACATTCCTGAACAAGCCGATCCTGACTCTTCCGGTGCACAGAGTGATAATCCGCATGATTCAGACGAAGTAGATCAGCAACTTCTGATCCGCCTAGCTCAGGAAGGGGGAGTCAAATTTCTAGATCTTCTGCTCGCCAAAGCAGTTTCACCATTGGATCTAGAGTCACCTGATACCTCTAATATTCGTGAATGGACCTATCGGGACATTCTTAAAATGCCAAGTGAACCCCAGGAGGAGTGGCGTAATGCGTGCCAAGAAGAGCTTGCCTCTCTTCGTAAACGCAAGGTCTATGATCTTGTTAACCCGCCGCAAGGCAGAAGGGTGATCAAGAATAGATGGGTATTTGACTTAAAGTCAGATGGCCGTAAAAAAGCCAGGCTAGTTGCCAAAGGCTTTTCACAGGTTGAAGGCATAGACTATGACGAAATATTCTCGCCAGTGGTACGGTTTGAGACTGTCCGGATGATGCTCGCGCTTGTAGCGCTGAAGGATTGGCACATCTCTGGACTTGACGTCAAAACTGCCTTTCTTTATGGAGACCTCGATGAGGAACTCTATATGGAACAACCTGAAGGGTTTAAAGACCCTAGCCAACAAAACAAAGTCATGCGCCTTAAGAAAGCTATATACGGACTTAAACAAGCTGCACTCGCTTGGTGGAGAGCGCTAGACAAGTCCATGAGCACCCTTGGATGCACACGACTTCAATCAGACTCAGGTCTGTTTGTGAATGAGGACAAAACAATCGTAGTTATTGTTTATGTCGATGACGTTCTTTTTCTTGGAAGAAATAAGAAGGACATAGCATCCCTGAAGAGACGCTTCATGGAAATATGGGAATGCAGAGATTTGGGTGATACCAAAGAGTTTCTGCGCATGCGCATATTACATTCCAAAGGTAGAATCCTGATAGATCAGCAGGATTACCTTCAGAAAGTGCTGCAGCACTTTAACCTGATTAACGCCAAATCAGTACCTACCCCACTACCGGAAGGGTATCATCCATCCCCTAATAAGGGAACTGCAGCCCCAGAGCTCCGCGCGTCATACCAACAAGTGATAGGATCTCTCCTATACATTATGATTGGTACGCGACCAGATATTGCCTATGCTGTTACCAAGATGGCGCAGTTTGCTGCCAATCCATCTGAGGACCATTATAAGCGTGCACTTTACATTTGCCGCTATCTACTTGGTACCTCAAATTATGCTTTAGTCTTTGATGGCAAAAGCGATGGTGGTATAATAGCATATGCAGATTCTGACTGGGCTTCTGACCCGGTTACCAGAAAGTCCACTACGGGCTACTTAGTAAAGATGGCTAATGGAGTGTTTGTAGCGGTATGACACCTCGCTACGCTAAGCTCAAGTGAAAGATTGTAAAGTGAACTGTCAGGCCTTCAGGACTCAAGCCTAGCGCGGAGATAAATCACGCGCCGAACTTACAGTCACTGTGGAGCGCGCAAAGTCAGAGGCGATCCTTATGCAGGAGCGCAACTCGCAATGTCACACAGTGGTAAGCTGAGTGGAGAACCAAGAGGACAAGTTTAGATTGGAGAGTAAGGAGTACAAGGAAGATACGCACCTGAGTGGAGAACCAAGAGGACAAGTTGGTTCCACTCAGGACGCTACAGGAGGGTTTATATACGCTACTGTTGCTGAGCTTGAACTGAGTCTAAACACTATTACTAAGTGTACAGTAAGACTCCATGACTCAGGAGCTGACGCGTCGTGTCTAATAATAGCGCTATCTATTGTGCTGACTGATGCACTGTCATAGCGCTGACGCGATGCCCTTATCGTGCTGAGTAAACTAGGTACAGCGTGTAAGCGTAAACTACTAAGCGTGTTCTAGAACTATCTAGAATGTTCCTTCCTTATCTACCAATCGTGTAAGTCCGTACGTATATGGAATGTGACCGGATTGGGTTGTCCCGTTAAGGGTGCAACTATCCCAGGGTCACGTGCTTAGAGGTGCACATGATGGCAGCATGTGACTGACGGTGTCTCGTACTTCAGCCCTTTATATCTTCCTCAGATAATTCCGTAAAAATACAGAAAAATGGGAAAATAATATACGCGTCCATGACATCACCCCCCTTCTTAAGGGTCGACGTCCGCATTGGCCTCTGTGTACATGTGAGATGCTTGCCAAGGCAAGGACGCGTAGATGAGAGCAGCTATTTTTCTAGGTGCACCCGGGTTGGAGGAGTGGAACTCCTTGACTTTGTCCGGGGCATGTGCCAGATTTTTTGCTGGCTCCCAAGTGTCCTCGCCTTCACCGTAGCCCTTCCAGCGAACAAGGTACTTAAGAGTACGACCGAAGAGTTTGGAGTCTCTTATGTGGTCAACCTCGTACTCTTCTTCCCCTTCGACTGTGATGGGTTCAGGTGGAGGTGGCATAAGCCCGTTAACTTCGTTTCCCTTGTAAGGGGAGAGGCGGTCTACATGAAATACATCATGGATCCGTAATGCAGGGGGGAGTGCAAGCTTGTAGTCGACGTCACTTTTGACTTCAGTGACTTCAAATGGGCCTAGTTGTTTGGGGCCCAGTTTGGACGACTGCTGGTGTATCTTTATTTGCTTAGCTTGCAACCAGACTTTATCCCCGACGTTGAAGACGTATGGCTTATGTCTCTGTTCAACGTCTGTCTGCATTCGCCTTTTACTTAGGCGTAGAGCTGCCTCTGCATCCTTTCTTGTGGAAACTAAGTGTTGGAGACGCTTATCGAGCGTTGGGATACCGGTGGGCCTACCAGCGGGAATGGTGAAGTCAGGCGTATAGCCGTATAGTAGCTCAAAGGGGGTGTGACCCGTTGCTGAGTTGAGTCTACTGTTGACCACAAATTCCGCTGTAGGGAGCAGGTCTGCCCAATCATCCTGCCTCTTGCTAATGAACAAGCGCAAGTAGACTTCTACTTCTTGATTTTTGCGCTCTACCTGTCCATTAGCTTGAGGGTGATAGGCGGTAGTGAGACCTGCGTCTATCCCAAGTCGCTTGTATAGTGCCCGCATGCTTCTTGCAGCAAACTGGGGTCCCCGATCACTGATGATCTTCTTGGGGATCCCGTGCAAGGGGAAGACTTGCTCGAAGTAGATGGATGCTACCCCATCAGCCGTAATTTGGGACGTCACTGGAAATAGATGGATCTGTTTTGTATAATGATCCACTATGTTAAGGATCATATCCTTTCCACGTGACATGGGTAGGGGGCCGATTAGATCGACTCCGACTATCTGCCATGGTCCCTCAGGTACTTCTTGCGGCTGGATTATAGCTTTGGGGTGTAGATCTTTGCGATAACGTTGGCATCGATCGCGTCCTTCTACGTATGAGCTGATAAAGCCTGCCATGCGTGGCCACCAATAGTAGCGACTGACTAGCTCGATGGTGCCATTCTTACCAGGATGACCGGTGGTGATAGAGTCGTGGCATGACTTAACCACGTCTCGTCTTAGAGTCCGGTCATTGGGAACATACAGTTTCCCTCTGTGGTAAACTAGGCCGTCATCTTCCTCCCACATCGCTACTCCATCCATGAGAGCTTTTGGAGCGGTCTTTTGTAAATTTTTAAGACCCTCTATGACTTCTGCCTCTCGAATGGATGCGAGTCTTATGCGATTCCCTAGGGAGTCCACTTCTGGGCGGAAGTGTGCTTGGGCGGCATTGAGGAAATGCTTAGGTTGTAAAACCTGAACCTGGCGGTTATCCTCATTGTCTCTGATGTGGTCTCTTGAGAATCTACTTAATGCATCGGCTTGCATAGAGTCTCCTTTCTTATAAGTGATTTTGAAGGTAAAGCGACTTAAATACAGGGCCCATCGGGCCTGTCTACGGTTTAAGTCCTTCATGCTTGCCCACCATTCCATGTTCTTATGGTCGGTGATCACTTCAAAGGAGATGCCTTCGAGGAAATGTCTCCAGTCCTCTAGGGCGCGGATTAAGCCGAGCATTTCTCTGTCGTAGATTTCGTAGTTGCGTTCTTCTTTGCTCATAGACTGCGAGCGATACGCAACTGGGTGCCAGAGACCATCAGGGTACTTTTGAGTAAGTATACCGCCAGTAGCAAATCCTGAAGCATCGGTTTCGACTCTTGTTGGAAGCTGTGGGTCGTACACTTTGAGAATGGGTTCTCGTACGAAGCTTTCCTTCAAGTGGTCGAATGCCTTCTGCTGCTCAGAATGCCATTGCCATGGAGTGTCCTTCTTCGTGAGGTCATGCAAGGGTCGGGCGATAGCCGCGAAGTCCTTGATGAATCGACGATAGAAGTTGGCGAACCCAATAAACGCTCTAACTTCTCTGAGCGTTGAGGGTGTAGGCCACTCCCTTACTGCAGCGACCTTGCCAGGGTCCATCTGCACTTCTCCGGGACGGATTATCATCCCAAGGTATTCCATTTCTTGCCTTTCAAAGTCGCATTTCTCAGGTTTGAGATAGAGGTCGTGTTCTTGCAATCTCCTTAGCACCTCGCGTACAATTTTGCGGTGGTGCTCCAGAGAGTTGCTATAGATGAGGATATCATCCATATATACTGCGACCTCTCCTGCTGCGATTAGATCGGCGAAGACGGCGTTCATGAGGGCTTGGAAAGTGGCTGGACTGTTGGTCATACCGAAGTACATGACCTTTGGCTCATACAGTCCACGATTGGTGATGATAGCACCTTTCCATTCATCTCCGGGTTTAATCCGGATGTTGTGATAGCCCCATCTTACGTCGAACTTGGTGAAGACCTTAGCTCCTTTCAACCGGTTTATGATGTCTGGCGGCGAGTGGTAGTGGATATCGGTTCTTAATGGTGATTTTATTAAGACGACGGTAATCCTGCACTAGACGGAGTTTGCCGTCCTTCTTTTTAATAAAGAATACTGGTGAGGCCATCGGTGACTTAGATGGGACCAGGTATCCTTTTGAGATGTGCTCTTGCAGGAATTTGTCGAGTTCCACTTGCTCGCTTGGGGACATAGGATACGTCTTGACCCTCCAGTGTTTAACGGCATCTGGTTCGAGGTCTATAGCGTGATCCCACGGTTGATGCTCAGGGAGCCTCTGGGATTCCTCCTCAGAGAAAACTTTCGCGAAGTCTCTATAATGCTCCGGCACCATTTCTTCGAAGGTTTTCTTAGGTTTGGAGGCGGTGGCTTTCTCGGCGATCTGCTGAGAGTATGTGAAGCCTGCCAAACAGAAAACTTCGTCTTGGACCGTGTCGAGCACTTTCTCCGCAAGGAGACGGCGGCGTTCCATTCCGGTTCGCCATAATGCGCGTCACCTCTACCTCTAACTCTGGTTGCGCTGTTTCAGCGGTCGAGTTGAGGCGCATAGTGCCTTCCTGCCAGTCTATTTGCGGGTTCCTCTGTCTTAGCCATGGTAGTCCCAAAGATGACATTCTCTGGGCCGAGTGAAGTGACTAGGAAGTCGTAACTTTCTTCACTCGGGCCGACTTTCAGAGAGAGTCTGACTTTATGGGTGATACTACCGGCTTCGTTGAGAGTCCCGTCTATGTTGTATAGAGTGATGGGGCTCGCAAGAGGAACCTGCAACATCTTGTGGCGGTCAGCGTACCTTTTGTCCAGGAACAACGAAGTTGCCCCAGGAGTCTACCATTGCTGCTACTTTTACAGTACGATGACGTCCTTTTAAATACACAGAAATATGAAAGTGTGATTTTTTATCTTTAGTTTCGGGAATAATAGTAGAAGACAGTGCTGCATCAGAAATCATCACGTGCGGCATTGCTTCTGAAGAAAGTGGAGCAAAGGAACACTACTATTGTTCATCTCCGAGGCAGATGTAGATGTAATAGAATCAGGAAGACAAGAAACCTGAACTAACACTACTATCTAACTTACAGGCATGAGTCGTATGAATTACAGAAGGTGAGTCCGAAACGAGGCGAGAGCGTAAACATATATTACAACTACATGAAGCCGAGTCATCTACTGTAGAGGGGCCGGTCGCAGCTATACGCGACCCCTTATCTAAAAAGCCGCCTTGAACGCATCCAGCTGTTCTTGCTGCTTTTCTATCATCTCCAACAATTTCGCTACGTCTGCCTGGGACGTCTTGGCGGAGGAGGTGCTTGTGGCGGCTGCTGCCGCAGTATTGGACGACGATGGTGGGCTAGGGGACTCCGTTGTTGCTGCAGCTTTCGCTTTAGCCGGTTTCCCCATTCTTTTGTTCTGGCAGACGTTTGCTCGGTGCCCTGCTCTTTGGCACCAGTTGCAGACGTCGCGTTCATGGTTTCCATCCTTCTTCGTGTGCTCTTTCGAGCCGCACCCGTAGCATTTTCCTCTCATCCATGCTTGGAACTCGCCCCGAGTTTTAAAGATCTCCTCCTTCGGCTTGTTGCCCTGTTGGCGCGTGGCGTCAACTTGCATAGCGTCTGGATTGGAGGTTGAGTATTGTGTCGACGATGAAGATTTCCCTTTCTTCTCGTTGTTGCGTTGGCGCAGTCGCTGGTCGATGACTTGCGCGCTTTGCTTCAACTCGTCATATGAGGTGTGGGGCTTGTCGGTGATGGCAAGGAGGTCCTTGATCTCGTCTGTGAGACCATCGTAGAAGCGGGTGCGGAGGTCGATGATGGACCACCCGGTTTGTCCAGAATACTGCTCGAATATGGATGCATATTCGGCGACCGTCTTCTTTCCTTGTTTTGTCTTTTTCAGCTCTTCTCGAGCTATGTCTTGGACGTCTAGGGGGCTAAACCTGCGGTTGAACTCTTTGACAAAGTCCGACCAGTTGCCTCCAAAGGGAATGGTTCCCTTGTTGGCGGACTCCAGGTATGGGAGTGCCCAGGTTTTAGCGTCCCCTTCCATCAAGTTGAGGGCGGCAGCGATCCACCTGTGCTCGTCTGCGTACCATTTACTATCCACTGTATGCCATGTGTTCATGGCATCCCCGAGTGATCCTGCCCAGTTGTGGAATGCGGCAAGGAAATGACGGGTGTCCGAAGAGGAGCCTTTCCCATCCCAAGCTTTGGGGCGGGCCACTATTTCCTTGTTCTTCCCGTTTCCTGGGCGAGCGGCGGTTGCCGAGGCCACCTGCGCTGTCAGGGCTGTGACTTGCTGTGCGAGGTTACCGACGGCTATGCCGAGGTGATTGATGAGGTCCAGGCAGTCCTGGACGGTGGGAGGGGGGAGTGGTGTGGGTGGTACAGCGGCAGGGAGGGTGCTTCCGCTGGGTTGTGACATCTTATCTAGTTCCTTCTGTCTCTCTTCTCGTTCTGCTTTCTCCTGTGCCCGACGAAAATCTTCTAAGAGGAGGAGTTGTTCGTCTGGGGAGATCTCGTCCCAGTCTTGGACGCGGGATATGAACTCCTTCTCTGCTTTAGTGGGCGGAGGGAGGGCGAATTTCGAGCGAGCTCCGCTGGGATACTGAGCTTGTGCTAGACGAGCTGTCTGTTTCCCTTTCTTGGGAGCCACGTTCTTCTTCTTCTTCCCTTACGTGGGAGATGAGGGGGTGAGGAGGTGTTTCGAGACGAGGAATGAGATTTGCAGCGATTGCTATCAGCTGCGGGACTGTGAAATCGGTTCCGAGTACGGGGATTTCTAGGCCGTAAAGGTCTAGTAGGGCGTATCGGAATTCTTGGTCGTGATAAATTGCCTGCACGTATTGCTCGGCGAGGTTACGAGGGGGTAGTTCTAATTGGAACCCCTGGTAACGAATGTTGACACCGTCTTCGTCAATAAAACTTTCGCCTGACTGGGCGAGTGTTGCTTGGGAGGAGGAGTAGGCGGAATGGAATGAATTTGTTGATAGGGTGGGTGAAGGTGATGCGTACACCGGTGAAGGGATCCGGTCTTCTTCAGATTGTGGGTCCGGGTGTACGTGCAGCGATGCCGAAGCAGAGGCTGTAGTTTGGGGTGGTGTGATTGAAGCTTGTCTCCTCCTGAAGAGACGATGAAGACGAGTGCGGACGTTCGCAAATATGCGAGGCAGTTTGGGAATGTGTGAAGGTGGGTTTAGACGACAGGATACAACGAGCGCGGAACGCTAACTCGAGGGTGATAGGAGAGTTCTGATCAAGCGAGACCGATACACAGTGGTGTTTCACACTGCGCGAGGCTGCGGCGATAACAGAAAACTCAGGAAAGATGTAGGGATATGTATAGAGCCACAAGGCTGTCTGCCTCAGTCTTCTCGACCTGTTGGCTGCCTCTCACGCCGAAGCACTCTCAAACTTTTCTGGTTACTACGCGTACAGCTGTCGCAGGCTAGGCCTGGCTGGCTCAACGTCTAACTGCAGCTTATCTGGCGTGGTGACCAGTTCTGCAGCCAGTACCCAGAGGCGTCTACTGATGACCAGATAGACCCAATAAAGGCAAGCACAATCTATGCCGGTTTTACGGACACTAGAGTTGTACCACGAATGCACAGATTCTGCGTGCGGAGGTCCCCAGGCAAAGAGTGAGGTGGGTAATACAAGGGACTGATGGTCGTCAACCACCTAGAGGAAAAATGATGAAACTGGTGAGCGTGGAGCTCAGGAGAGTGATAAGGAACTTGTCCTAATGTAGCGGTATGACACCTCGCTACGCTAAGCTCAAGTGAAAGATTGTAAAGTGAACTGTCAGGCCTTCAGGACTCAAGCCTAGCGCGGAGATAAATCACGCGCCGAACTTACAGTCACTGTGGAGCGCGCAAAGTCAGAGGCGATCCTTATGCAGGAGCGCAACTCGCAATGTCACACAGTGGTAAGCTGAGTGGAGAACCAAGAGGACAAGTTTAGATTGGAGAGTAAGGAGTACAAGGAAGATACGCACCTGAGTGGAGAACCAAGAGGACAAGTTGGTTCCACTCAGGACGCTACAGGAGGGTTTATATACGCTACTGTTGCTGAGCTTGAACTGAGTCTAAACACTATTACTAAGTGTACAGTAAGACTCCATGACTCAGGAGCTGACGCGTCGTGTCTAATAATAGCGCTATCTATTGTGCTGACTGATGCACTGTCATAGCGCTGACGCGATGCCCTTATCGTGCTGAGTAAACTAGGTACAGCGTGTAAGCGTAAACTACTAAGCGTGTTCTAGAACTATCTAGAATGTTCCTTCCTTATCTACCAATCGTGTAAGTCCGTACGTATATGGAATGTGACCGGATTGGGTTGTCCCGTTAAGGGTGCAACTATCCCAGGGTCACGTGCTTAGAGGTGCACATGATGGCAGCATGTGACTGACGGTGTCTCGTACTTCAGCCCTTTATATCTTCCTCAGATAATTCCGTAAAAATACAGAAAAATGGGAAAATAATATACGCGTCCATGACAGTGTTCTGCTGGAATTCTAGAGTGCAGAAATCTATCGCGCTCTCATCCACTGAAGCAGAATACATGTCGCTGTGTGATACAAGCAGACAATTGGTCTGGATTCGCTCGCTCTTTAGTGAGCTTGGAATAAACCTCGGACCTATTCCATTATGCGGAGATAATCAAGGCTCCATATTCTTATCTTCTAATCCTGTTCAGGAGAAACGGATCAAACACATTGATTTGCGTCACCATTACATACGTGATGTGATCCGTGAAAAGAAGATAGAATTATTCTTCATTGAAGGAGCTGAGAACCCCGCCGATCTTTTTACTAAGAATCTGGGTCGCATTAAATTCCTAAAATTCAGGGAACAGCTAGGGCTAGAGTTTGGCTACTCGCCACTCATACACACCATGTCCGATGATGGGGATTCGTGATGGAGAGCGTGAAGGAGCTTTTGTACCTCTGAGGAACACATGTTTCTCTATGTTCCTCCGCGTCCATCGTTTCTTCTTCATGGAGACTACAACGAGCAACTGTCTCCTCATAGAACAAGACAGAATCACCTAACTAGACATGGTGCGATGTCGCTTCTCCAAGCAGACATCTGGCTCTAAGCCTCTCATTGAACTACCAGAAGGGAGTTCGTACGTCCTGTCCCTGATGGGGACATAATAATCATACTCCAAGTTGAAAAATGTCATTGATGATAGCCATTCACAACTTGATGAGACAAGTTAGAGACAGCCATAGTCTCATCGACTCCTACGCAACCCTCACTCGATGCTCGTGAGATTGCTAGGTAATTGCTTAGACGCGCTTTAGTAGCTGCACTAAGCAAGGGGGAGTGTTGGAACGAGATAAGTACGTAAGGACCTTATCTATAGCAGTTACGACATTACGGTAGTATGCTTTCCTATTACGGTAGTTGGGATACGTACTATAGCGGGCGCAATACGCCCTCTGAGTGAGAGAAGCCCTATGGCTATCTTGAAGTGGTAGTTTACATCAGGCGTGTGTAAAAACGCGATATTGTGGACGCCTGTACTCATCACTTTTACGCATATGGACAGGGTAGGACCATAGAGTATAAAAACCCTCCCATGGGGAGGGAGGCGAATAGGATATTCACTCTCTTCTTCACTTGTGCACCCTCTCCACTCTATAGTCTCTCAGCCTACTCAAAGGTGAGAACTCCATTCCTGTTAGCTGCGCGCATTGCTGCGCAACATACCCCTCTTTTTCTTTGATTGCCCATATAGCACACCCTGGTCGGCATTCGCGTGGCGTGCAACTCACTGATCTTGTTTGCAATTTTTTGGACCATTTGATTTATCGGGGACCTGTTTCACAATCCCTTGTCGGCGTTGTGGGATCGGAAATACCGGCAAATGGGTGGGTCTCGTGGGCCTGCACGGTGGAGGGACATGCTCGAAAAACGGGTCAACACGCATAGACAGAGATTTTTGGACGGCCAACGGAGGACCGTCGAGCTCTACGCCAGAAACGCCAGTACGGCCCCACGAGCGGTGGACGTTGATAGGGCCTCGATGGTGTAAGGCCCAGTATCGGACTGGATCGTGTGGCCGACTTGCCATTTCGGACTCAATTTCGGGCTCAGTCGCCACACAATCTCTCCTGCCTCACTCACACTCACTCGCACCGCACTCACACTCCTTGTCCCGCCATTCCTTATTCGCTCGCTCACCCTCACGTTCCAATGGGCACCTAGGCAGATACCAATCGCCTCGCCAACGGCTTGTAGCCCACTCGTTCAGAGGCTACGCGTCCCCGCACCTCGTGCTCCTTTTGTCCCATCCAATTCATCGTTCCATTCTGCCATGCCGCTCCTATATCACTGGAAATGGCGCGGACCACGTTGTTTCAGTATTATATTAGTGCGCACGTCGCTAAACCCTCGTGTTTATCCCTGCCTGCATAATTCTTGTCAGCGCCACTCGAGTTTGACTACCCGACCTTGTCTATTGTTGTTACATTTCCGTCTTGTCTCCCCGCTCGTGCTATTCCTGTCGCTCCCGTTCCGTTTCCGTGCCTCGATTGCCCTTGCGTTGCTTCGTCGCTCAACTCTCCCCCCTCTTTCTCACCCTCTTCTCTCAGGCTACTTACTTAGTCTAGTTTAGATCGTCTTTCCTGTATTTAAATCCACATCGATTCTTGCTTAATAAGGAGCACTCGTATTGCCGTTTCGTGAAACCGGTTCGAGTCATACCCCCACTCGCGACTATTCTTGCCCCCCCTCGTCGTCTCGCTGTCTCTGTCGACATATGTTCTTATTCTCGTCGTCTCGTTCTCGCCCCTCACCTTCGGCAACTCTCCTCCAAGCTTGGCTCGATACGACCAAGGTGATCATTCAAAAATGAGACTGGGCGGAATACTGGTATGGCACACTCTATGGCACTCGGGCCCTTTCTCGGGCCCCACGCTTCTCTCAACATCTGACGGGCATGGAAGGTCGCCAAGTAGGGGCGATATATTGACAGTGGGGACACCCGACGCGGGTTCATTCACATTCTACACTGGTACGTTTGTAATGTTAGTCCACGTGGATGAAATAAAAGAAGTTGATGTCACCGAATTTCGAGGTTTACAACAAAGAATCATCGACAAGCAGGGGACCAATGTATTCCGGGCGTTCCTTCCGCAACAAGGTCAACCAGCGTGTTCTCCCGATTTCAAGAGCCTTCTTCCCGAAGTATCGCTCTGTTTCGAAGTTCCACTGATCATTGGCTCGCACCAAGTTCCCGATCCCATCCACATACCGAGCCAGCTCCGTGTCCACTGGCTCACCAAACTTTGGGATATTGTTCTCATAGAGGTCCATAAACTTTGCCTCTAGATCCTTGTGGCGGTCGTGGACCCAGTTCATGGCACCTTGAATGTCGGTCTTGTGTTGGTACATAACGATAGTTATGATGTTGTGGCCGTCGTCACCTCGTGCCTGCTCCACATTGTATGAGGCGATATCCTATGGCCAGCGTCCGGCTAATCAGCCTCAGAAAGCTTCAGGAATTTGCGCCACCTACATTGTCAAGTATGATCATGTCCACACCTAATATCGTCATTTCTTCAATGACAGGATGGTTGACTACCTCATCGGGCAGATTCATATCCAACTCGATGAGAGCGAACGCTGGTCTGGCGCTGATTGTGTCTCTCCTGAGCTCAAAGTACTCATCAGGAAAAACCTCCCGCGCTAGCGAGAGGTAAGACCGTATAAATTAGTGAAAAATTAGTGATAATCCTCATTATCACAAATTATATTATATTTGCTTAACCCCCCTATATAATATTGATAAAATAGTGAAGATTTATCGATAAACTGGATTATCACGTATTATATTATATTAGCTTCACCCATAAATTATGGCTAATTTGCTCAATAGTGAAAATATAATTCACAATAATTCACGAACAATTCACGAACAGAGAGTGATAATTTTTGGCTAAGCGACACAAAATTATGTGCTAATTAAAATGATTGTTGGTCATCGATTTCGATTCATCGGTTGTCAATGACTAAGTATGGTAAGGGCATGAAGAAAATCTTGTTGCTGACACATTCCAGGTATAGTGAGCCAGTTCTGCCGACTGTCAATATATGTCCATTGGGATGTGTGAAGAACATACAGTTGGCTCATGAGTTTGTTGAAGGCCTTATCATTCAAGGATGTCAAGATCGAGCTGTGCCATTGGGGTACCTGCAGCTCCATTGCCAACCATGCTGCCACCCCAACCATCAAGACAGTCAATACCATGATGTTCAAGTTGGTAATTGCCGACACACCTTGCCTGAGCATATATAGCTGCCATCATTTTGTGGAATGCACTTTCCCGGTCATTCCGAATGACTTCAAGCGTGGAAATATGATTTCGATAGACGTCGAAGTAAGTGGTTGTTGAAAATTCTGTGGTTTGCAGATCACCAGTGCGCCACTCGCGTAATGATGCATATAGCTGATGATTTTGGTTAGTATGTTCATGTGCATAGGAAAATAGAGCACTCACCGCTGTTGCAACCAAGGCGACCATTGGAATTGGCACCTCACGCACCACTTGCCCATCATTGCCAGTGTTGCCAGGAAACAAATGATCATATCGTGCTCTAAACGATGCATTTCCTCCAGTGAAAAATAAGTCATGGATGACAAGGATTATCTGCGAATTGCGATATGGTTGCGAGCGCATTATGAGCCTATTTGAACCAAGACCCTGACTAAAAGTTAGATTTGTAACGCCACCACGGGGGCGTTAAGTACGACGTGTACTTCAGCTAAGTCAACTCGGGAGCGGAAGAGCGCGAACCGGTCAGGGTTCAGTTCAATGATGAACAAGTATCACTTGGTCTCCCAGGGACACAAGGATAATAGCGGAAAGCCAGGGCTCAAGCGAAAGTGCGAGCCAAAAAGGGGACTCAAGCGTAACAGCGAGTCAAAGTCGTTCGTGAGGCAAGGCAGTTGTGGTATTACACAAGAAGTCAAGTCTACCGTACAAGCTAGGTAGGGCGTGACTTATATACTACTACAGGATGTTTGTGAAGTACAAACATATGATGCGATCCTGAGGTACTGGCCCCAGCGAGCTAATGAAGAAATGTGAAGCAGAAGTCCGTAAAGGGTACAAGGGAATCCCGTGGGGGCACGCGGGGCTCAAATGACATCAGCGGGCTCCAATGATGTCAGCGGGCTCTAGAAGTCATAGCCCTGGCTTCCCTACGGTCATGGGGTTGGTGCGAGATAGGGGTCGGGACTGAATCGAAGCGGAACGTGGGTAAAAGTACATAGGAACGCGAGATAAGCAGATAAGACATGTTGTACAGAAAGAGGGAAATTGTAACATTACCCCCCCGTCAGACTCAAAGTCGCCACGACTTCGACTAGTCACTGGTGTAGTACCAGTCGTCCTCGACGGGCACGCTATCAGGAATTGGTGAAGGGGGGCGCGGACAAGTGTGACGACGTAGAAAGAGGTGGCGACCGCGCTCACCGCACTCCCGACACTGCTCGTACTGAGGGCAGTGTATCTCCTCGTGTTTGGCATCGTACCGCAGACACTTACCGCACCACCGAGGGCGGTCGTCTGGGTCGACGTAGGCGGGTGACATGGGGGAGATCCGGCGGATAAGGCATACGTCGTATTGATGAGTACGACTGCCACACCATTGACACGGCTGCTTGGCCCTCCGTTGAGGGCACTGCGCGATCAAATGGTCTGTCGACTTGCATTGGAAGCACTTACGAGGCTGCTTGCTACCTTCTCCCTGGAGGCGCGGCATCTCGCAAGGTCCTCCGGCGCGTGGGGGAATGGGAATGGCATCGGGGGTGGACCGTGGGCGTACGAGCTTGGCCTGAAGCTCGTCAAATTTTTCTGATATGAGTGGTATAACCCGTGCATACTGCAGCCGCTTCCGCACACTCGCGAGATCCATGTCCATATGGAAACGGTCTCGCATGAGGTCCGTCTCCAGTCGTCGGAGCTCGGACTCGCGAACCGCGATCGCGTCCTTGCGCAGGAGGCATTCCCGGAGGCGAGATACATCCGCGTGGATGCGGACACTACGCAACTCCGTCAGGACCTCGTTGATGCATATGGCGCGAGGGTCGTGGGGGTGGAACATGGCGAGCTGTTGGTCCGTGACGTGCTGAGGGAGCTGTCCCTCGTGCACTCCCTGCAGGTAGACAGACTGTACGTAACAGGGATGCCCCCTCCCCATAGTTCCTACGACCTCTTGGTAGTTCTTTCGGTAGTAAATGAAGCGCGCTATCCGCTTCGGGTATCCGGCATTCCCAATCTTCATGGGGAAGTACAGGAACGTGAGGTCGGGGTTGTTGTGAAGGAATGGGAGTCCCGGGTCTATGGTCTCTTCTTCCTCCTCGTCTTGGAGGAGGGCTATGGTCGGATCAGGTTCGACGATACGAGGTTGGGTGACGGGTGTGGTTATGTGACCGATTCCGGGAGGGAATGGGGGAGTGGGAACGGAGGGGGCGTGTACGCTTACTGGGGTGTCGATGGATGGGGCGGTGATGGTGAGTAGTGACGTAGTGGTTTCTTCCCGTGCGAGGCGATCAAGAGCAGGGGCGATCAGGGATAAGACAGGAGGTTCGGGACTAGGGACTACAGAGTATGGCGTACAACCCTCCGGCTGGGAGGGGACACCCTGGTCCTGCGAAGGTACCGTTAGCTGTTCGAGTATGAGTTGCGCTGGTGGGCGCGACGGGATCTTAGACATGATGGGAGTGGTTGTCATGGTGTGAGGGATGAGAGGAGGGGGGATGCGTAGTTTGGGTCCGTGGGGCGTCGTCTTATATCTTTCGTCCAGCCCCTTCGGCGGTCGGATTGTGCCGATAGAAGTCGGCGATAATGTCAGGTGCGTGTTTGACGTTCTCAAGGGGTTCCCATGAACTATCGCTCACGGGGAATCCCTTCCACTGAATTAGGAACTGGAGCTTACGCCCTCGTCCATGGAGTCTCGATCCAAGGATTCGCTCCACTTCGAACTCTTCTTCCCCGTTGATGAGGTCAGGAGGGGGTCGCGTAAAGTTTATCCCGTGTAGTTCCGTCTCCTTATATGGGGTGAGGAGGTTGGTGTGGAACACGGGGTGAATCTTCCATGATTCCGGGAGTTCTAATTCGTAAGACACCGCTGAAAGGGCCTTCTTGATGCGGAACGGCCCGTGGCGCTTGGGGGCTAACTTGGCTGTAGGGTAGAACGTTTTAAGGTTCGTCCCTTCTAACCACACTTGCGCCCCTTCTTGGTAGGGAATGAAGCAAGTGCGCCCTCGCTTTGCCATAAGTTCTTGGGCGTGTTTGATGCAATCTTGCGCGTGTTGTCGGAAGTTGCCCATGTCTTCCAACCGCTGGTCAACTGATGGGGATGTCGTAGGTTTCGAAACCCAGTTGGTACGTGGTTCCCATCCCATGATGAGCGAGAAGGGAGAGTGTTTTGTCGTCACGTTGGGCCATGCGTTGTGTGCGAACTGTGCTACGGGGAGGGCCTCTGCCCAGTTGTCCTGCTGCACGTTACTCCAGTGGCGTAGGTATTGTTCCAGCCATTGGTTCGTACGTTCTGACTGCCCATCTGTTTGAGGGTGATACGCCGACGAGATATTCTGCCTGATTCCGAGAACTTGGCAGAGTTGTGTCATGAATGCAGACGTGAATCTGGGGTCCCGATCGGTGATCAACTTTCGGGGTATGCCGTAATGGGGGTAGACATGGCGAAGGTATAGCCGGGCTACGCCTTCCGCTGTGATCGTTTTGTTGCATGGGATAAAGATGGCTGCTTTGGAGCAGTCGTGGTCGGTAATGGTGAGTATCGAGTCATATCCTTGCGATGGTGGTAGTTTCGTGATGAAATCCATGGCTACGACTTCGAAAGGTTCTGCGTCTGGGTCAGTTGTGATGGGGAAGAGGTGTGGTTTCTGCCGGTGGGGGTTGATTTTGTTGGCTTGGCATGTGGCGCAGCCTTTGACGTATTCCTCGACGTCTTTGTGCATGTTAGGCCACCAGTAGTCTCGTCGTAGGAGTTCGTAGGTGTTTGTGATTCCAGGGTGTCCCATTGCGGGTGTGTCGTGGAAAAAGGTGATTACCCCCCGCTTAAGATCGTTATCCCCGATGACGACAAGAGCGTCGCCCTTCCACCATAATCCTCCATGCTTCTTCAGACTGTGCGGCTCAACCCAGCGCAGTACTTGTGATTCGTCTAGGTTTTGCGCTATTTGGGTCCAAATGTCCATGTCGTGCATTGACATTTCTGTGGCTCGGATAAAGCGGTCCGCCGGGAGGACAATGACATCGTTGTTATCTCCATCGCCTGGTGCGTAGTCGGCTCGTCGAGACAGGGCATCTGCGCAACCATTCCGGATTCCAGATACGTGCTTCAATACGAAGTCGTATTCTGACAATTCCAGGAATTCGCGTGCCACTCGTCGGCTGATCTTTCGCGGCTCCTTCCAATACTGAAGGTTGGCATGATCGGTGTGTATGATGATCTTGTGATGGGAGCCGACGAGATATGTGCGCCAGGCGCGCAATGCTTTAACCACCGCAAGCAGTTCTCGATCATAAATGTCGTAGTTTCGTTCAGCTTGGGATAGCGATTCCGAGTGGAACGCCACGGGGTGGAGCTTTTGGTCGCTTCCTAATTGGTTAAGGACGGCACCAATTGCGACGTTGGACGCATCTACTTCCATCTCGAATGGTTTCGTTAGGTCGGGGGAGAGAAGAACCGGTTCTTGGCATATTTGGTCTTTAATGCGTTCAAACGCACGTTGCTGGTCCGCCCCCCAGTGCCACGGGGTGTCCTTTTTCGTAAGGTCATGGAGGGGGCGTGCGAGTGTGGAGAACCCTTTGATGAATCGGCGATAAAAGTTACAGAAACCGATAAAGGCTCGTACTTCTCTGAGGTTTTTCGGGGGTTGCCATTCGCGGATCCCTCGTACTTTTACGGGGTCCATCCGCAGCTTCCCGTGCCCCACAATGAGCCCGAGATATTCTGTCTCATGTACTTCAAATTCGCACTTCTCCGGTTTAATGTACAGGTCGTTGTCTTCGCAGATGGTTAGGACCTGGTAGACCCTTTCTCGGTGACGTTGGAGGTCGTCGATGGTGGCGATGAGGATGTCATCCATGTATACGATCACTTCGTTCGTTAGTACTGGTCCTCGGAACGTGAAGTCCATCATCGCTTGAAACGTCGCGGGGGAGTTTGTGAGACCAAAGTACATTACGAGTGGTTCGAAGGCTCCTTTGTTTGTTTTGAAGGCCGCCTTCCACTCATCTCCTTCGTCTACACGGATGTTGTTATACCCCCAACGGATGTCTAATTTGGTGAAGAGTCGCGCGTCTCGGATTTTGTCGATGAGTTCGGGGATAAGGGGGAGGGGGTAGTGGTTGCGGACGGTGACTTCATTCAGCCGTCTGTAATCTTGTACGGGTCTAAGCTTTCCGTCTTTCTTCTTTATGAAGAAGAATGGTGATACGTATGGGGACTTTGACGGTCGAATGTAGCCCCTCTCTAGTTGTTCGGCGAGGAATATGTCGAGGGCTTTATCCTCTTCTTGGGTCAGCGGGTACACCTTACAGTCCATTGTTGCAGGCGCGTCTGGTACTAAGTCGATGGCATGGTCCCACGGGCGTTTTGGCGGGAATCGATGGGACGCTTCCTCGTCGAACACCTTACGATACCGCCGGTATTCTGGTGGTACCATTTCTTCAAAGATGCGTACTTCCTGCTTGGCCGCCTCCTGCTGTGCCAATTCAGATGCCGTTGTGGTCTTTCGCAGTAACGCCACACATGGCTCTTGGTCGTCGTCCGCGACTTGTTCCCAAGCCTCCTCATCGAGTTGGTACGTCTCCAACGCTCGTATAGATGCTTCTGCGGGCGTGGCTTCGTCCGATGACTGGAGGCTGGATACGACTACTGGTTGGAAGTCCTCATCCAGCGTCGCCTCCCCCCACTTCACAAGTGGTTCGAACGCTGAGAACCATGGGTAACCCAGTATAACTTCGTCCCTTCCCAAGTTCGTTACTAGGAAGCGAAGTGTTTTGGTGTCATTTCCGGTGCGGACGTTCAGGTCGGTATATTGCGTGATTGCTCCGTCTTGGTTGTGAGTTCCGTCCACGTTCCAAATGCGTATTGGTTGTGTGACATCACGTGTTCCGATCTGCAGCCGCTTCAAGAGTGAGGCGCAGATAAAATTGTCAGTTGCTCCCGAATCTAGGAGCACTTGTCTTTTGGCCGTTGCGTGTGCAGATTTGAAAAGTACTGGGATTCTCATAGATCGATATCTGCTATGGTACACGTTTACATTGAGTGCTCTAGCCCAGGCCGTCGGGTTCAAGCGTCGAGAAAATCCTCCTTTGCGAACAGCCTTTCCACCATGAGGTCTCGTACCTCCTGGGGTTGTGCCTTCATCGCAGCGATCTGTGCTTCAGCCTGTTCTTCCGTCGAAAGTACGCGATTAGATTGTATGGCGACAGTAGTGACGGCGGGAGCTGGTACGGTCGAGGAAGAGGGGATGGGAGCTGGTTGGGCGGTCGTGGAGGATGTAGCAATTCGAGCGCCCTTTTGTGGGCAGTTACGCAAGATGTGCCCCGCAGCGCGGCATCTAAAACAGCGCCCCTCCTTTTGAAGTTGGATTCGGTCCACGTCAGTGAGAGCCACGGAGGCTCGGGCGTGTCCAACATCCATGGCGTTTGGGTCGCGGTTCTTGTTGAGGGCTTGTACCCACTGATCGCGGTTATGCCCTCCCTTCTTTTTCTGATGCGGGGTTCGGTTCTTGCCGAGTCGGTCCTTCAAGACCAAGTACTCAGCCTGTTGTAGTCGAGCAGCTCGCTTCCAATCCTCCCACGTAACGGGGTGTTGGAAACGAATGGCGTTAATGACTAACTGGTTCGGGAGTCCATCTTGGAATAACTCCAACGTTGTGGCTTCGTCCGGGCCATAGCCGGCTTTTGTAGTCAGGTTGTCGAATTGGGCGATGTAGGAGTCGATGTCTTCTCCTTTCATTGCTAATGTTTGTAAGGCTTTGCGGGCCTTCGTCTGTTCCGCAGTGTCGGTATACGCCTGCAGGAACCTGGTTTCTACCTCGTTCCAGAGGTTGTTCTGGGTTCGTAAGACCCCTGCCGCTATCTGGTCGTCGAGCCATCTCATCTGCTCGTCAACCCAATCATCAACGAGCGGCCCTCGAATGTAAGAGAGGAAGGCCATGGCTCGTTGTCCTGGCACTGCGAGCAGGTCCACTGTCGGGTTCATCCCACAGTACAGCTTGAAGGCGCGTAAAAACGCCTTGCTCTTTTCTCGGTTCCCGTCAAACTCAGGTGGGGGGTTTCCTCCCAGGCGGCCATTGCCACCCGGGGCTGGCGTGAGTCCTCCGGCTAGTGCCGGTCCACCGCCACCACCGCCACCGCCACCGCCACCGCCACTGCTGACGGGGGTTCCTCCAGCAGGCGCTCCACTTCCGCTGGGTACACCTCCCCCACTCGTGAGGGTGGTACTTGCGGATGCTTGTCCTGGCTGAGCCATAGCGTATGATGGAAATGCTGAGGTGGGGAGATTGGTTGTTGGTACGGGTATGCTCGGGGATGGGGTACTGGGGGGATCGATGATAATACCCGAAGGATTGGAGGATCCCAAGGGTCCGGTGTTCAGGGTGAGGGGTACTGGTCCTGTAGTGTACCACGCTCCTTCCGATGGGGAGTATTCAATAAAGGCCCAGAGGTGCCTGTCGTCGAGGTAGTGGATCTGTCGATATAATCATGTCGAGGGGTCAAAGACAAAGTATCCTTCGACTCCGTTGTGTTCTGCCCAGACCGCGGTTCCTTTAACTCTGTCTGATAATTCGTCCAAGCTAAGGCGGTCAATATATTCGGGCCTAAACTTGGTTCGGCTGCGACTAGACGTCGCCACTGTGAGAGACTTGACTTAATGTAACGCCACCACGGGGGCGTTAAGTACGACGTGTACTTCAGCTAAGTCAACTCGGGAGCGGAAGAGCGCAAACCGGTCAGGGTTCAGTTCAATGATGAACAAGTATCACTTGGTCTCCCAGGGACACAAGGATAATAGCGGAAAGCCAGGGCTCAAGCGAAAGTGCGAGCCAAAAAGGGGACTCAAGCGTAACAGCGAGTCAAAGTCGTTCGTGAGGCAAGGCAGTTGTGGTATTACACAAGAAGTCAAGTCTACCGTACAAGCTAGGTAGGGCGTGACTTATATACTACTACAGGATGTTTGTGAAGTACAAACATATGACGCGATCCTGAGGTACTGGCCCCAGCGAGCTAATGAAGAAATGTGAAGCAGAAGTCCATAAAGGGTACAAGGGAATCCCGCGGGGGCACGTGGGGCTCAAATGACGTCAGCGGGCTCCAATGACGTCAGCGGGCTCTAGAAGTCATAGCCCTGGCTTCCCTACGGTCATGGGGTTGGTGCGAGATAGGGGTCGGGGACTGAATCGAAGCGGAACGTGGGTAAAAGTACATAGGAACGCGAGATAAGCAGATAAGACATGTCGTACAGAAAGAGGGAAATTGTAACAAGATTGATATAATCAAATATGAGTCGTTTACCTTTGGTCCCTTCGGGTGCACATAATTATAACCTGAGAGTTGCCAATCAACAGATTGAATAATGTCTGCCGGCACCTTGGACGTATACTCAGCCAAAACGATCGAGTTGCAGCGGTCCTTGACCTCACTGCGGAAAAGGGGTATGCGAGCGTGCAGCTTTGAGCCAATGTCAGTTATGTAATCCTCAGCAGGCGAAGGACTTACGACTGGTGCGATCTTCAACACATAATCATCATCAGCGAGGAGTCGCTCCTGGATAGATGATGCAGCAGGTTTCTTCTTGACAACTTTCTCGGCGGCGGTGTTAAGGGAACTTCTGATAAAACAGGTGGCAAGGATGCCATCTGGGAATGTGTCGTTGAAGATCAGTGTTGCCCGGAGATCGTCGACTGCGAGCCGGACAATATCACGTATCAGTTGTCGTTGTCTAGCTAACAAAACTCAGGTCACGCCTGGAGCAAAAAGAAGGTTAGTGTTGGCAGGCCAAGCCAATGTCGACTCGGTGCCAGTGGCTGCCTGTGCTCGATCCTGACATGGCTGAGTTGGCGCTACAACTTGACCAGTTCAATGTTGAAAATATGCATAGTATTGGTGCTTACGCGTGGTCTCAGCCAGTACTGCCAGTGGTGGCGGCATAGTATAGATATTGTTCCCGAGCGACATGTTGCTAGTCCCAGTACCAACTGTGTTGCTCACAGATGGGCAACGTCTAGCACCCAAGGCTGGATCTAGCCAGGATGGTATCTGCAAAGTGGCTGTGAGATCAAAAGTTCAAGAGCCATTGCAGACGCACCTCAGACGCCATCACCTTTTGGAGCTTGCTTGGATCTCCTTGGGCGAGGGCAGCCAGGTTGTCATCATCAGTGGAGTCTTCCTCAGTTGTAGGATAGGGATCTTGATCCCAATAAGTAGGACGGAGGGCAGGTTCTGGACCAAAGGAGTAGGAGGGAGCAGAGGGTGCACAATAAGACGATGAGGCTAAAGGGGGAAAAAACGCATAAGTGGTTCGTTTTGCGGTCAACAGACATGTTATGTCAGCTATTCTCACATGGCTGTGGCACATGTCTGCTCAAGGGAGACACCTTCCGAGTTGCCCCTGCGATGCCCGCAGATGGTGGCTGTCTCACCACTTCACTCTCGCTGGTCAACTGAAGCTGCATAGGACGACCATGAGCTGGACCTTTGGACATCAGTCTGGTAGATCATCTGATCTGGTAGTGTCATACGTACCAACATTCCGAACTTTTTTAGTGGCAGAAGTGGGAGTGGGTTGTACTGCGGTGGGGATCCCAGGACTGTCATCGAGGGAGGCAAAGGTCCGTTTCCCCTTCCCTTTTCATCATGTGAGTCAATACTAACTTGAGCACATGGGACCCACCTATCAGATCACCCTGGGGTGGAGTTGGGTCACCAACGTGTTGGACATTGGTGTTCTGACCGACAACCCTGACTTCATTTGTCGTATTTGTGTGCATAGAATGATCCAATGAAGCGTGACTTTCATTGGAACCCTCTAATGCCTGATTCCTCAACAGTCGCTGTGACTTGCGGGTCCGTGGTGCCATTGGCAATGAGAACAAGAACAAGAACAAGAATGAGAACGAAAATGAGTGGAAGATAAATGTGAGTACGACACAAAACGACAGGAATTTGGATGAGGTCTTGACCCCAAGGTATGTACCGTATTTATACTGGCGATCCAGGCGCACTAATCGAAAGGTCCCCAGCGTGAGTTGACACTCCATTATTCCTCTCCCCTAACTTGAGCGCACCCATGATCCGATGCCCTGGCTGTGATAGGGGTTTCACACATTGTGGACTCTCTCAGCACATCAGCAAGACCCGACGCCGTGGCTGCCAGAATTTGCACCAGTCATTGCAAACTCTGACGGCGTTTCGACCAGCGCAAGTGGCATCTTCTTTAGCACCAAACACAGGCCCCGACTCACGGCATGTGGCAGATGGGCCTATTGGGGACGAGTCCGGTTCAGAAGACGAAAACAATTCAACTGAGGGATCGGGCTCTGAGTCGTCGTCACAACAAGGTGACAGTGCCAATGGAGGTAAGTTTTTCGTGGCATACAATACGGCGCCCCATTAATCCCATAACAGATAGGACTGGTGACGAGGCAGATCACACGGGCGATCCTGTTGACACCGCAGATGCCAACGCATTCGAAATTATCTCTCGGGACAGGAATTTCAGCCCTTTGGTCACCCCAGAACCTGAACTTGTCAACGGGTCTCCGTGCTTATCGCCACTCCCAGAAGACACACAACCCTCAATTCCCGATGCATGCAATCCAGATGCAAGGCCAATTTTATTTGTCAGTCACTTTCCTCATGGACAGGCTGGCGCTCCGGTGGCTGGTAGCACATGTCAAGGTTCTGCCTATGGGTCAACACGTAACAAGTCAGGCGACTCAGTGTGGGCCCCCTTTCGGTCTCAATGTGACTGGGAGTTCGCACGCTGGGCAAAGATGTGCGGGGCGACAGCTACAGCTGTGACAGTGCTACTTGCGATCCCTGAGGTACGGGAGTGTTCTTCTACCCCTTAGCATCACTGACGTCTCATTCTGGAACTTGAAGCTCGTTAACAAGCTTGGGTTATCATACAGAACAAGTGTGGAGCTGAACAACCTCATCGACAAGGCATTGCCTGGGCGCCCCTCCTTCCAGTGCGAAAATCTGACTATTGGAGGTGAAGATCTTCAATTTCACTATCGTGACATAGTTCCATGTATCCGGGCCCTTTTTGGTAACCCGGAGTTCGCGCACGAACTAGTCTTTGCCCCAGAAAGGCACTACACGGATGCCGAACGAACGTGCCGCATTTATAGCGAGATGCATACAGGGGATTGGTGGTGGTCCGTACAGGTGCGTAACTGGTTCATCTTTTAAATTCAAGTACTAACAGACAATGCACTAGACATCACTTGAAGCACGCAACGCTGGAGCGACAGTTATTCCGCTCATCATTTCCTCCGACAAAACTCAGCTAACACATTTTCGGGATAAGGAAGCGTATCCAATCTATTTAGGGATTGGCAATATACCAAAGGGGACTCGCCGGAAGCCATCGCGCTCTGCGCAGATGTTGATTGGATACATTCCAACGACCAAGCTAACTAGTATCACAAGTCATGCAGCTCGCCGTCGCGCCCTTGCTAACCTCTTCCATTCATGTATGGCAAAGGTCCTTGAACCGATCCACGCCTATGGTGAAATAGGCCTAGCTATGTTGAGTGGTGATGGCACTTGGCGCCGCTGTCATCCCGTTTTTGCCACTTTTGTTGGCGACTACCCGGAACAGGTGCTGGTTACATGCACCTACCGTGGGCGCTGCCCAAAGTGTCTCGTTCCAGCTAACCAACTTGGCAATTACACTCACTTTCCCGCTCGGAACCATGTGGACGCGATCGACACTTACATCTCAGCCGGTGAAGGCATTTGCCAATTTCGTGCCGCGTGTCGCAAAGCTGGACTGAAGTCCATCTTTCGTCCATTTTGGAGTGCACTTCCGCTTGTTGACATATTCATATCCATCACCCCCGACGTGCTTCACCAGCTGCTTCAAGGTGTCGTGAAGCGTCTCACTGCTTGGCTGACCACAATTCTCGGGGCAGCAGAAGTCGACGCACGTTGCAGGTCTTTGCCACCTAATCACCATGTTTCGTTGTTCCCCAACGGCATAGCCTCCCTCTCGCAAATTTCGGGAAAGCAGCATAAGGACATATGTCGATTCCTGCTTGGACTTGTTCTCGACGTTGCTCTTCCAGGTGGGCAACTCCCTTCACGTTTGATCAGAGCTGCGCGTGCGCTCCTTGACTTTGTGTATTTGGCGCAATACCCTTCACATACAAGCAAGACGCTTCAACGCCTCGAGGACTGCCTTGCTCGCTTCCATGAGAACAAGGACATTTTCATCGACCTTGGTGTGCGTGAGCACCTGAACCTCCCAAAGATCCACAGCATGCTTCACTACCGTTCTTCCATCACCCTATTTGGCACAACCGATAACTACAACACGGAGCAATCCGAGCGCCTCCACATCGACTTTACGAAGGACGCATATCGTGCAACAAACCGTAAAGACGAATATACTCAGATGACCGCATGGCTGGAGCGCCGCGAAAAGATACGAATTCACACAGCATTCATCGAATGGCAACAGCAGCGCTATCCTACGAGCTCATCAACACTCATGACTTCTACCAGGCCCCCACAAGTTGGTATGCGGTATCTCAAGATGACCCAACATCCAACTGTCAAGGCCGTTACATTCGATGAGCTAGCAGCAAGTTATGGCGCCATTGATTTCCAGGACGCGTTGGCAGACTTCATTGCCCTTGTCAACTACCCAGGTGCCTCAGTGGCAACGTTGCGCACTCGGGCAGCTGACACGCTTTTACCATTTCGTTCCGTGCCTGTATTTCACCGGATCAAATACTCTTCTAGTGAGACCTCTGAAGACTCGGAAATCGTCGACAGTGCAGTTATTCGGCCAGAGCAAAAGGATGCACGTGGATGCACAGTACCCCAACGGTTTGACACTGTGCTTGTCCGTGGTAAACATCAAGACGTCATGCTCGGAAGGAATGGTTAGTTTTGATTGTATTCCCAGTCTACATGATATAACCAAACTCCCCAGGTAACCGGATAGCACAAGTTCGCGTTGTCTTCCAAATACCAACCAAAGTTGTCCATGACGTTTTTTTCCATGACGCTCCAACTCATCTTGCCTACGTTGAATGGTTTTCACCATTGTCTCCAACACCAGACATCAACCACCTTATGTATAAGGTGTCTAGGTTAATGGATGGAGGCCGCCGCCGCGCCGCAGTCATTCCCGTAGGTAGTATAATTGGCAGTGTTCACCTCATCCCCCGATTTGGACCAGTTACTCCCAATTGGAATAGCTTCTCCGTGCTCGAACAATGTAGTATATTTTATGTCAATTCGTTCAGTGACCAGGATAATTATCTCAGATTTGGATAGAAAGTTATAATAATTGCATGATCCATTGTCCCATCGAACGGCAAGTGAATGTCAACGGGCAACACATACGCCTTTACAACGACATAACATGCGTTGATTGGTTTTACATAGATGCATCAACGAAGACTCAAACTAGTTTACGTGATTTTATTAAAAACTAGACGATTTTTAACTGACAGCTATGATCGACTATTGATGCGTTGTCTCCGTTAGCTCCATTATCTTAATTTACACGGGCATTACCTCTTGTGCTTTCCCTGATGCGCCACTGGTGTGTTACTACTGCTGTCAACCAAGGACCGTCCTTAGGCCCTTGTCCATGTTACCTACCTCTGGACCAGGATGGAGCGGTGTGCTACCCTCGTATTGGGTGGACTGCTCAGGCCAAGTTGGGGAGATCGACGTAGCTGGCGTGACGGGATAGAGCAAATGAGGGGCGCTAGATACAGGGTAACTATATTGCGTCTAGATGGGCTGGGGATGCATCAAAGAGGTTTCGGTGCTTAACAGATACCTTGCTGGGGTATCCCCGACAACCAACTGGTGTTCCATCTCAGGTCCCGGTACGCCAGGGCCATAAAGCGGCGATCTACCATGAGAATAGGACCTGTGTTGCCGCTCATGGGGTTGAGGGGGATGCTGCATTGTCGCATGCTCTGAGCCAATCCTGTAGCGATCCTCAGTCCCATCTAGCCGAGCCATACACTCTGTTTCATCCTTTTTGGCCCTACGCCATTGCTTTCTGAGCTCCTTAAATTCTGGTCGACATCTCGTAAGTTAGACGTCCGGATTTGGTGGTAAACAAAATTCTAAGTCTCACCTGCAGGGGTTCGCTTATTCCCATGGCGTTGCATAACTATGTGCGCGTTGAGGTGATTTAGGGCACCATAACTCTTAGTACAGCCCGTCCAAGAGCAATGATAGAGACGCTTGATCTTGTTGTAGCGTCGACAAGGACACTTTCTCACTGCGTTTCCAGGAAGAGACACAAAGGGGTACGTCTTATATACAGACGGGTCCGGTGGTGAGGAGTCATGCTCTTCCTCAGAGGCCGCTGAACGTGCGATCGGGACGAGGGACGAAAATCCAGGAGAATGCGAACGACTTTGAATCGACTCAGGGAGAATAGGATCAGCGGCACCGAAACCAGAGGATCTCGGCTGGCCATCGCCAATGTTATCATTGAAGGGATTGGAGAACGTGGAGGGGTATCGCGAGCCCGGGGAAGTATGGTGATACCCTGACATGATCGGAGGTAAATCTGAAAGAGGGAAGTTTATTAAGAAGATCGACGAGGATCACAATGAAGTGAAGTGTGCGTACCCTGTACGGGCGTCACATCTTCTATGGGTTCCGCACGAACATCGCGGCGATCCCAGCCCAAGCTAGTTGCAGGGCATGCGGTTGGTAACGCGTAATTGTGGCCAGATTGCTGTGTGACCACCCGTATGTTGGGTTCAGAGAGATGCCGGTTCAGTGAGATGGGAGGCTGATGCAAGGGCTGATGGGAAGATAATGATCGCCGGGCGGAGGAGCTGCCGCTGGCAGTGTGAAGGAAACGCGCGTGACACGTGGGATCGTCGCGGTTGGTGCGGGATGGATGAGGAGATGAATAAGTAGACCTGGAGATAGTGTGCGAGGCTGAGTCGGCAGGTTGGGAAACATCGGCGGAGGCCCTGACGGAACTCGATAAACCCGTAGTGCTTGGATCGGCCTGTCGTTTTGGCACACATCATATGGGACACCAGAGCAGCAGACGCACCTTTTTGTTACGTGAAAGTCGCAAGTGCGAGATGTTGCCAAACTGTGAAAAGTAATATATGTGCATCTGACTTTCGTAGAAATCGTGGGGGATCCGGCCAAGATAAACCACGCCAGTTTCTGCTGCCTAGGGAACTAATGAGGGCTGTCTCTCGAGTAGGAGACAATGACACGTACGAGCTTCCGTTTCGCCTTTTCGAGTTTTCTCATCACCGTCGCATCGTCCTGAGAAATAGAGGGAAGAGAGCGCACGACTCGGAGGCGGTCTGAGTACCGCACGCAAATAGCGCAAATAGCTAGTAATAGTTTATTCGTAAATTAGACGATATTTTACTTATGTGATCTTATGCGTCAGTATTGATGCATTATTTCCGTTACTTCCTTTATCACTAATTTATACGGTCTTACCTCTCGCTAGCGCGGGAGGTTTTTCCTGATGTACCTCTCAGGCATAGTATTATCTCTGGTATGAATATGATGAGTCGCGGGGAGTATCTTTCGGAAATAGGCAAGGGAAATATGGGGATGAGGAGCTTGTTCGAAGGGTCGTGAGACCTCATTTTAACTCTGCAAGCAATGTAGGTGTCTTGCGGCTTGGTCGCCGATCCGGGAGTTTACTATTCCCGACTCTCGATGTCGCTACGGGCGCGAAGATCAGGAATCTGACAATAAATCACAAGTCATGCCCGTAGAAATTTTACAAGCATGCTTGCGTGGTTCCCTTGGAGGACCTATTCTATCTTTGGAGGGCTCACACCCTCATGATAGCAGCCGCGCCAAAGATCGTCATCTCTTGGAGGTTTCTTCTCGCTCGGATAAGTGTAACTTACTACTAGTGTGTGCAGTGGACCCAAGTGTGGACCTACACTTTTCATTGGCACTTGAAGAAGTGCAGCGTAATTATGGCTCAGGTGATACATGTCTGTGTGCAGTTCTACTAGTGTCCTAGCATTCATGCAATATTCACGTGGGAGCCGTGCTTGATTCACACGATGTCTATCTGGCCTGTGCCCTGAGGTTTCCTAGTTTCTCTCTGCAGTTGCGCCGCCACCCGCTCTCGTCGGTGTCACGGTGGTGTTCGTCATTCATCTGCCACTCGTAATTGTGCTCACGAGACCTGCTACCGCGCGAGAACGACGAACTGCGTCGTTGAGTCTATCTTGACAGACCCACGTTGCGACCTGTAGTAAACGCGATGCATGTCCTTCCAAGTCCTCATCTGCGCACTCTCTGTCTCGTCTGTGCAGTACTGAATACTGTATTATAGTCAGCAGTATTCGGGAAAAAAATACCTCCGGGTCGCGTGGAATGTTCTGCACCTTATATGCCATGATCACCTTTTCGTGTCGCTCACCATATCGTGTTGTATGTTGTATAATTTACCTTGGAAAGGATTGAACAGGTGACCATGATGCTGAGCATTCCTGCCTCACTTTCGATGCATATATCTAGTGCCACGCGTCCCAGCTCCGAGTCACTCACGCCCGGTAGACTCCTCGTTTGGCATAAAAACACGTCTTACGCCCGTACGCCGTACCGATTGACTATGTGATAGTTTTGTGTAATCATTGTCAGGTTATCTATTAGTATCAGGAGAAATCGTCGCTATGATATAATAAAGACCAAAATTAGCTTTGTGAATATATGCGTAGAAGGACTGGCAGAAAAAAAGGAAACTTCCACGTCTTTTAGATTCGCCCTTTTGACACCTGAGTGGAAAGAAGGGAGGGCTGCCTTCGTAAGGAACCCGCCGTGCAATGGCGCGCAAACTCACTGTTCGCGTCAACGCCACGATTCCACGGGGCAGAAAGCGAGAGCATTGTAGTTCAAACCCAACCGCTCCGAGGCTGTCGGAAATTGAGGTTTATATCCGGCAGCGACTGCATCTACCGGGAGGGGCGTATAGTGGGATATAAGTACAGGCTTGAATATGCAGCCACTGGACAAGAAGCACTGGCAACGCGGTTTGGGTCCGGAAGCCAGAACTAAGGCGCGGCCGAGGTTGGCCAAACAAATGTCAATCATACGGACGCATTGCGACTTCCAACGCCTCGGGGTCAAAGTCAAACGCCAGGTCAAAACTCGAGTCGGGATCTGAAAGCCCGGAGCTCTTTGCCTCCTTTTGTTGCCAATGCTGCTGCTGCGATTGTCTTTTTGTCGGGACGTGTACGCGAGGCGGACGAAATGGCCGCTTCACGGCTGCAGAGTGCTGCACTTTCGAAGATGAGGCCGACGAAGGCGCCGTGCGCGTCATCCCCAGCGCTCGTCGAGGCCCCTGCGAAGACGACAACGACAGCTGTGATGCGGTGATTGTGGTTGTGAACGCGGAGGTACCGCGGCGCGGGAGCGATTCAGGCGTCATCGGCGCGGCTGACACGCCCACGCCTTTCTTCGTTGCTGTTCCTGCCACTGCATCTACCGGAGGTCGCGTTGGGGTCGGGACGGGATGTCGTGGGAAAGCCGAGGCGAGAGGTGCAATGGGTGGTGGCGCGAGTGACGTCGGCTGGATGGGCGCGGTAGATGCCGCGGCCATGGATTTTGGTGGGTGCGCAAGTTGTGGTGAGGGATGGCGGGTGATTGGAGCGGGACGGACAGGTGTCGGGGAGGGTGGCTCAGCGCATCGTTGAGGGTGTCTTGTCGTCAAGGAACATGGCGGGACGTCCTGCGTCACGCTCCTTGCTCGAGTCGAGCCGGAATCACCAGTATTATTAATCGTACCCGCGCACGCGCCGGATTCGACGTCCATTATGGGCACGTCGCCCACATCCGCGTCTGTAAGAGTGGTATCGCCGACCGTTTGCGAAGGAGAAACATTCGGTGGCACGACGGGGAGACTCGAGTAATGCGCGCCACTTGTGCTGGTGCGGTGCTCGCTAGCAGCGGGCAAGAGGTTCGTGTGATCGTGCAGCTCGTCCAGCGAACGCGTGGCCGCTGCAGAGCGCACGCGCTCCTTACCCTTCAATGGTGACCGCAGCGTGCGCACAGGTCGCGCGGCCCGCATCCGTTTGCGCGAGTTTTCGTCGACGCGCGCCGATGCGCGCCCGAGCATGTCGAGGAACTTGGACGCGTCGGCGGAAGGGACCGCGGGTACGTCATTTTGCGAATGGCTCTGGACGTGTGCGAGGGCACGGGAGCGCACGGTGCGCTCGGAACGCGCTCGGGAGGGAAGGAAGGGATCAGAGGAAGTAGAGGTGGTGGTGAAGGAAGAGGACGATGGCCCGGCGGTAGATGCAGGGAGCTCGAAATCGAACGTGAGTCGCTTTGGTGCTAGAATGGGATGCTCGCTTATAGATCGTAAAAGGATGGACCGACATGAAGACAGAACTCACGACGGCGAGGCACTGACGACGCGGCTCTTAATTCTTCCATCGCAGCACAGGCTGATTGAGAGTTTTGCCACTGGATGTGAACTGCAGGTGACGAAAGGGGGTCTTTGGACGGTGTTGAGGGTTCTTCATGTCTTGTGTGATCGACGTTCATAGGTACAGTTCCATTGATGATTGACATTTCTCAATACGCGTGGACTTTTGAGGGAGATTGTTCCTCAGGTCGGTGCGGTGAACTCAGAGCGCGTCGCGTCGTGACGCGTGACAATGAACAGGAAAACGCACGTGACATGACGTACGGTGAACTCGTCACAGTTAATTTAATTCCGGAATCGGTCCGTGTGATACTTCTTTAACTCAGACTCACGACTCCCTTATCCCGATGGACTCACTGCAGAGCGCAGCAGCGGAAATGATAAGCGAGGACATTCCTGTACAGTTCACATAGTTCATAGCGTCCGACTCCAAGTTAAGCTCGACGACTACCACTCCTGGGATCAGGGTCAATATTGCCCAAGTTTGCGGCTGGAGTATATTGACACCCAACAGCTTTGTGCACCGTTTCCTTTGTATTTCGTTTTTCTGACCCCGGCACCATTCCTCTGTTACTTTGCGCTGCTACCTGCCACGCCTTCTCGCAACTGCAACTGAATACCATCGTCTCAGATTTTTCTCAAAGTTCAGGAAGGTTGTGCATTCAGTTCACGCATTTCGGCCTTCTCGAGACCACGCATAGGTTGTCGGTAGATGTCTCCTTTTACAACGGTCACATTGTGCCAAACCCTCCAGTGTCTATATTGATGTAGGCTTCGCTATCCTGTCCAGTGGCTTCGTAAACCGTTTATTGGCGATTACTACACCTCATGTTCCTCACCGTTGGCTTTGGGTGACTCACTTGTGCTGCCTCCCTTGTTACATCCCATCACGGTCTTCGCCCTCACACATCGGTTTTCTCCCTCTCACTAGATACTCTGGTCCGGGCAGCATATATCTGCGGAAACGGGGACCCTCATAGGTACATTAAGAGCCCGTAATATCGTTACGGTGACACTGCACGCGTGAGTCAAATTTTGCTCTCGGCCATATCGAGTCACCGCCTTACCCCCTATCAGAAGCCCAAAATATTCACGGTACTGCACTCAAACCACGATTCTCGGCCAAGGTGGGCAGCAGTAATTTGGTATCTTCAGTCCCTACAGACCGCTACAGACCGCTATGAGCTTCTATTTAAGAGCCGGTAGCAGCCTAATTCTCAGTGACACTAAGTAGAGGACAACGGTTGCTGACTAAGAGTCTGTACGAACGCCTGCAGCGAGAGATCAGGCTGGTACGCGGGGACTTCGTGCCCAGCTCTGAACACATTCAGGAACGACAGGTTGCCAGCAGTCTTGAATACGCCGCCATGCGCGCCGCCGACGGTGTATGGAACCAGAGGCTTTGAGTTGAATTCGGCCGATTGGGCGAACTGCAGCCGGGAAATGGCCGCCTGCACACCAGCGATGTTGCAAATCCAGTCTAGAGACAAACGAAGAGAACGTGAGCCATCCATCGGGCTACGAGTGCGCGGTTGAAAGGTAGAAGTCTCACCAGCATCACCCGCCCAGATGAGTACTTGAATACCGCTCTGTATCACCGTGCTCAGGGTAGAGATGAAACTACGAGAAACTGGGGTACGGTGAACTGACACCGATTACAGTTGAACAGGTGAGGCTAGCTTACTGTCGCCGGTGTTTACAAATTTATAATACGGCGGATCGGGGCACTCTTGGAATACCTGTTGAGCACCGATCTTAGACTGGATGGTGGGGTCCTGAAGGTAAGAAACGTAGGTCTTCGGCGGAAACGGATCTTGTGATGAAGCACGGAGATCGTAGACGTCGAAGTCAGAATCTGTCTGAATTGGGCCTGCGATTGTGCCGAAGCAGGTGTCGTCGGCGTTCTTGCAAGCGGCATCAGTGCCAGAGCTGCTGCAAGTGTTGAGTTCGGGGAGGCAGTATCGGTTGTACGTCATCAGGAGCGACGTAGCTTGTGAGCTTTTGATAAGAGGACGGTAGGGATTCGTGAGGGAATAATCAATGTAAGCCTTGTACTGAAGTATCGAATCGAACTGCAGAGGCCAGAGTTACGTCAACGTAGTGAGACACGGACTATTAGGCGTACGCACCCAGCCGTTGTTGATTCCGAGAGCAACCAGCGGAATTTTTACTCCAGAGACCTTGCCCTTATCAATGGCAGCATTCTGGGACTCACTAAATGATTGTTAAGATACGTGAAGAATAGAATAAAGGACGACTCAAACCCACAAGTAGAATGCAAACTCTGGGCCGTAGTGTCCACCATACGACTCTGTGAACAGACCAAACTTGCGATTCTCGTACGTGGGGAAGTGCGCGTAGAATGCCTGAAGAAGCTTCCACACGAAGGGTGCAGCAGTCACCGTCGAGGTCGCGTCGTCGGTCCCAAAGCTGAAGCCGGTACCAATTGGCTGGTCTACATAGAGCATGTTGGCGAAATTATTCCAACTATGGGGGTTCAACACGGGAGTTGATCCGGAGACATGGTTGAAGGTGCATGGGCCATTCTCCTGGAAGAGGCCGATCATACTGCTGCAACCAGGGCCGCCATTCAGCCACATAGCGAGAGGCGCGGTCGAAGGGCTGTTTCGGGCTTCGAAGAACCAAAACCACATACTCTAAGAGCACTTCAGATGGTGGAGCTTTACGAAGTGAGGAATTGGTCACCATGTTCTTGCCGACAGAAATATATCCTGAATACTGGTTGACTCCAGGTGTGGTTTCACAGATACCGCTGTTGGGAACGAAGGACAGCGTCGCCCCAGTAGCGGCATGCTCGAAAACAGTGTGGTTCGCGCCATCTTTGATGTGAAATGAACGTCTGTCGACGAGGTCCGGGGACGCGATAGCGAATGTCGCTGAAGCGAGTGTCAAGATGGTAGACAAGGCGAACATACTCGGGCTGAGCGTCGGGGGTAACTGAAGCCGGATTTGCGACAGTCTATGTAGCATAGCTGTACCGTGTTGACCGGACACATTTTTAGTACCGCGGGCATTTCACGATATTCTGTTGCATAAATAGGACCATCAGATTTCGTGATTTAAGCGACCGATTTGTACATCGTGCAACGCCAGCGGTATTTGAGAAGTCGCCACTTGGTGACACAGTAAGACGCTCACATTGCCATTCAGTAAGGACGTAGTGTTCCTGTAACTCTAGATCTTGGAATAGGTGTACTTAAGCTTCAAGCCGTGGGTCCGAGTGACGATGTATGTCGTAGTAGCCGTTGCCCCCTGGGGAGTGCCTAACTGGGAAGGCAACGTGATCTACGATGGGCGGACGGTCCCCGACGAGCGGAACGCCTGCTACGTCAACGTTGACGAATTCTATGCTTCTCAAGACAAGGGCCTCGTAGTACGCCGATCATCCGTGTTACCGGGACGGTCTCTAACAAGAACCGCTAGGACAATCTCATGGTGGGCGGAGCGGCCATAATTTCGATTTGGCAGGGAGGAGTTGAGCAACGTATTCGGATGGTTCAGAGGTCGAGACCTATCATGGTGTCGAGGCAAGCGCTTCGAACCATGCTTGAACACCAAGTTGAGCACTGGCAGGTATTACTAAGTGGGGAAAATGCAATACGAATACGCAAACTGAAGGGCCACAGAGTCTACGCTTTAACTCAAGCCCCTGCACTGCCAGTGCTACATCACGCTGTGTCCCATAACTACAAGACTACAGATAATCGCGCTTGAGACAGCCAGCATTTTTCAGTAAGGAGGAGCGGGCGGTCAAGCCCACAAGCGTTTCACCAGTTCACAGGCTAGGGCAAAGCATGATGATTCAATACATCGTGATATATCGAAACTGTACAGGTCCTGGGGCTCCGCCCACTCGTCGCCTGCCCCTCTTCACTTTCCCTGGCACAGGCAAGCTCACCCACCTCGACTCGATCGTGTCAGTGAGCACCTTAACGTTTCCCTTCCTGGTCTTCACGCGTTTAGCTCGAGGCTCACCCGCCGTAGACTGACCCAACGCGGCAGCCTGCTCAAGTGATTGCTCGTATTTTTCCTCCACGAACTGTTTGTGGGCGTTAGCAACTTCACAGGCGGCACGGGCACGGACGAGTTCCATGCGCCAACATAACGTGGTAACCGCCGGATCGATCCCTGGCAGGTCAATATGTCAACACTCAACAGTTCATCGGGATCTGTGATGGAATGCGCGAGGCGAGACGACTGAACGGTACTCTCGTGACCCGCGGGTATTCCCTTGCGGCGACCGCGAGCGGGGGCGGGCGTTGAGTGCTCGTAAGGGTGGTTGGAATCTCGGTAGCCCGCGCCCTGATTCGAAGGTTTTTGCCCTTGCATTACGCACACTTGACCTTTCTGTGCGAACAGAACTCGCACTAACATGGCATTTGCGATGGGAACGTGTAGAGGCAGTGGAAAGGACTCACCGGAATGTGACCAGAGGTGGAACCAGTGCCCATCAATTCGTCAGGACGTGGGCGCTTGAGTCCTCTTGCTTGCGGTTCAGCCTTCTGGATAAGTGCAGAGATGTCAAAACCGCTTTCCACAAAACATGGAACCAGATTAGGGCACACCTGAGAGGGCTCCTCATCCTCTGTCTCCACATTACTGATCGCACCAGCATATTGTGTAGCAAGGTTGTGGACAGGTGACCCGGTTACTGGCGAAGGGGCCACGGGGGATGGAGGTGAATGCGGCGGTGGCGGTTAAAATCAGAGCGAAGCGGAATCGTGATGCCCTGATGGTCGCATACGGCCCGGAGCAACACATTCACGTCGCGAAGGGTTCGGCTTATCTCCGAGAAGTAGTCCTCAATCTTAGTCTTCGGGTTGTGGTCCCCATGGTCCAAGGATGGATCAAGATGGTGCGGAAACGTGATGCCATGGTGACTGCACAAGGCCCGGGTCATCAACTTTATGTTGTGCAGGTCCAGCTCCAACGCCGCAAGGTCTTGCTTCATCTTCGCGAGGTTCTGCTCCATTTCCGCGAGATACTGCTTCGTCCTCGCGAGGTTCTGCTTTATCCCCGAGGGGCCCAGCCCCATCGTCGAGGGGTCCAGACTCACCATGTGCTCCAGGTCCAAGACCTCCTCCAACAAGTCCTCTACCAAGTCCTCCGGGTACAAGGTCGCCTGGGCCACCATATCTGGTTGGCGCGTCTATTGCAGACGCGTCACACTGGGGGCGTATCTTCGCCACCACTTTGATGTCCACCCCGAAGCTTAGCCATCTCTCCCCTAGTGCTGTGGTGGGTAGCTGTGAGATAATAAGCCGACAAGTAAATCATTCAAAATGAGGCTGTCATACCCTCTGCAGCCGTCTTGGAACTTCCGCCTACCTCGATCGGCGCATCGTCTGTGGAAAGTGCGGCGTGGTTAGAACAGCAGTGATGGGGTGGAACGAAGCCAGACGTACTGTGGGGTTTCGCTCGTACTTGTTTTAGGTGCGGCACTTTTTCAAGCCAGGTATCAGGTAGGTTGCAAGACCAACTCTGGCCTGTGCAGAAGATGCAAGACATGCTCGCGTTCCGCTCTGGTATGCAAGTCTTCCTCCCCACGAGCTTGCATGGGTTGCACCCGTCCTGAAAGGAGAGTGAGTCTGCGAAAATATGAAGTTATAACAAAGGCCTACCTCCCACGGCCACCCACCCCGCGACTTCAAGTTGTGTGGCCTCCGTATTCTTGAAGCTATCGTCGACCCGGCAGCGTTTTTCTAGACGTGATTCACGTGGGGACTGAAATATGGCGCGGGTGGTGCTACGTCCGGCTGGCGTGACCACCTTCCGTGGCGGTGGCTCGTCAACCCCACCCTGATCATTGTTGAACGCCTCATCGAAATGCGCAGCAGAGCGTTGAGTGCCCCGGGGCTGATCGTCACCAATCTTTATGTCACGTAGATACGGGGGAAGGGGAAACAGAACCTTCCCCTTGGTCGTCCGCGCTGAGCGGCGGAGGGGAGGCGGGTGTGGCGCAGGCGGAGGAGGCGAAGGTGATGTTGGAGAAATAACGAGATTGTGATTCACACGAGACAGATATTCCGCATGGTGTTCTCCTTCACCGTCGGGACGAGGGATCCACCACTGTAAGTCAAGGGCCTGGTCCGCCGCATCTTTAGAGAGGTCCATGGAATACAAGATGGCCGGCCACTCTGGGTGGTCGGAAGCTGTTCTTGCACAGTATTTATCAATGTGTTTACCTGTGAACTTGCCAAGGTTGAAGGTGCGCCGTTCTCACACTCCGCTTTCCCACTCAACTGCGGCAGTCTTGATAATGGAGTGGTATCTATGACGAATTGAGGGAGGGGTCGCATCATATTTGTTGAAAATGTCTTTGATTTTTTTCTGTTGCAGATTGCATCAGCGTCTCAAGAATGAGGTGCACGTATGTGACACACCATTTCTTCCTTGATATTCCCCCAAAAAATGTCTGAAGTCGCCAGCAGGATTAGCCTCTTTGTATCTGAATGCTGTGAGGAGTTGCGTAGCAATAATGAACAGCAGACCCTCAGCCTTAGTTAACTTAGTTAACGTTGATTGTGGAGACCTCTTTGAGGTCATAGGAATAGAAATCAAGTGTATTCGGATGTCTTCGTTTTGGAAATGTCAACGGACGCGAACAAAAGTTTCTAACTCGAAGTCGATACCACCGTGACTCCGATGATCTGATGCGCCGCGTTAAAGTTCCGAAGACACGGGATGGCGGACCGGGAACTTCACACAAGAATTTGCGCTGGACAGACAGTCAAGCTATCATAGCACCAACCAGAAACCGTTCTCCATTTTAGCTGATGATGTTCACATCAATGCCTGCACCGGCTCTTCCCATGCTGGTCTCAGGCTTTAAGTTCCTTGGATGAATTACCAAATCGACTCGCATCTTTTTCCTGGTATTACATGCCGTTGGGGCACAGCCCAGAAAGCACAACCCGAGGCCAGACCCAAGTAGATAATTGTTATGTCGTAGTCAAACGATTGTTTATGGATAATAGTGAGGAGATAGGGGGCAAATGCATCCGAACCATTCCATTTACGCATCCGTTAACTGAACCACCTGCTGCGCCAGATCTTTACACACATTAGTATCAGTAGGCAGCAGCAGTTCGGTATATTGAATGTCTAAAAATCGCTACGAGCTACTACTGTGCGGCCAGTAGTAGCCCGATTCTCAGTAACATCACTATGTAGAACACAAAGGCTGCCGACTGAGGGTCTGTACGAATGCCTGCGGCGAGAGAACGGGCTACGCAAAGACTTTGTGGCCTGCGTTGAACACATTCAAGAACGAGAGGTTGCCAGCGGTCTCGAACACGCCGTATTGCACGCCGCCGAGGGTGTACAGAGCTAGAGACTATGAGTTGAATTCGAAAGATTGGGCGAATAGCAGCCGGGGAATGACGGCCTGCACGCCAGCCGTGTTGCAATCCCTGTCTGTAAAGAGAAAGTGAGCCGTGTATCGGACTGCGTGTGGATGGTCGAAACGTGGGGGTCGTACCAGCCTCACCCGCCCATATGAGTACTTGAATGCCGCACTGTATGAAGGTGCTAAGGGTAGAGAGGAAAGTATGAGCATCTGGGGTATGACTCGGATGAGCTGATAATTGGACATGCGCGGCTTTCTTACCGTCGCCGGTGGCCGCAAACTTATCATATGGCGCATCGGGGCACTCTTTGTATACGTGTTGAGCACCGATCTTAGACCGTGGGGTCCTGAAGGTGAACAACGTAGGCCTGGGGGGGGACGGATCCTACGATGAAGCACGGAGATCGTAGAAGTCGGAACCTGTCTGAATTGGATCAAAAAAAAAAAAAAGAACCCGTCTGAATTGGGCCCTCGATTGTGTCGAAGCAGGTGTTGTCGGCATTCTTGCAAGCGGCATCAGTGCCAGAGCTGCTGCAAGCGTTGAGTTCGGGGAAGTAGCACTGGTCGTACGCTTTAAGGTATGTAGCAGCTTGTGAGCTATTAATGAGAGGACGATAGGGATTCGTGAGCCTGAGGGCATAGTCGATGTAAGCCTCGTACTGAAGTATCGAATCAAACTACAGAGGCCAGAGTCACGTGAACGTAGTGAGACACGGACTATTAGGCGTACGCACCCAGCCATTGTTGATTCCGAGAGCAACCAGCGGAATTTTCATTCCAGAGACCTTGCCCTTATCAATGGCAGCATTCTGGGACTCACTAAATGACCGTTGATTTACGTGAAGAATAGAATAACGGATGTCTCAAACCCGCAAGCAGAATGCAAACTCGGGGCCGTAGTGTCCACCACACGACTCTGTGAACAGACGGAAATTGCAGTTCTCGTACGTGGGGAAGTGCGCGCAGAACACCTACAGAGGCTTCCATACAAATGGTGCGGCTGTGATTGTCGAATTCGCGTCGTCGGTCCCAAAGCTGAAGCCGGTACCAATGGGCTGGTCTACATAGAGCATGTTGGCGAAATTATTCCAACTATAAGGGTTCAACACGGGAGTTGATCCGGAGACATGGTTGAAGGTGCATGGGCCATTCTCCTGGAGGAGGCCAATTATGCTGCTGCAGGACCGCCATTCGGCCACATAACGAGCGGCGCGGTCGAAGGGCTGTTTCGGGCTTCAAAGAACCAAAACCACATATTCTGAGAGTACTTTAGATGGTAGAGCATTACGAAGTGAGGACTTGATCACCATGTCCTTGCCGACAGAAAGGATATCCTGAATACTGGTTGACTCCAGGTGTGGTTTCACAGATACCGCTGTTGGTAACGAAGCACAGCGTCGCCCCAGTAGCGGCATGCTCGAAAACAGTGTGGTTCGCGCCATCTTTGATGTGAAATGAACGCCTATCGACAAAGTTAGGGGACGCGATAGCGAATGTCACTGAGGCGAGTGTCAAGATGGTAGATAAGGCGAACATGGTGAGCAGGCTCGACTCGGAGTCGAGCGTCGGGGCTAAGCCGAATTTGCGACACTAAGTAGCATAGCTGTACCGTATTGACCGGACACATTTTAGTACCGCGGGCGTTTCACGACATTCAGAGGCAAAAGTACGACCATCGTATTTAAGCACCGAATTGAAATGCCAGCAGTATTGAGAGGTCGCCAACTGGTGACACAGTAAGACACCCACATCGCCATTCAGTAAAGACGCAATGTTCCTGTAACTCTAGATCTATGTGGATTTTGAATAGGTGTACTTCAGGCCGTGGGTCCGAGCGACGATGTAAGGATCCGGAATCAAGTACGCTGAACGTGCACACGAAATACAGTCGATGAGCCAAACGACTCGGAGCCGAGCCATTGTTTGAGGGTCACTGCTTTGATCTCAAGGTGAAGGTTGGTGTAACGCCAAAGGGGAACTGGCGCGTGGTGCCAACGTTGTTGCGATGTACAAGACCTCGAGTTTTATCCGAATTGGTAGCGAGAGTTGAGGTCGCGACGGGGGGGAGGACCCTCCGGAGCGAGTCAATGAGGGCCGGAAATGCGGGCCTCATCACCGATCCTTTGGCGATTACTGGGCTCAGGCTGGTGGGTGGGCGAAAGAAAGATTCTGATTTAACTGATCAACTTATATAAAGACTGCCGCTGTCCTACTGGTACGGGAATCCCGGCCCGATATCTTTGGGGGCTTGTCAGACTTTCTACGTAGAAAGCGGGTTTGTTCGCGTTCGCAGCACGAAGACATATACTTGACTGATTCTAATGGCTCCAAAGAGACTAACTAAGGCTAAGAGCCTGCAGTTCCCTTTTTCTACCAAGCGCCTCTATAGCAGCACCACGGCAAAACCCCACGCAGTACTAGTACTAGCACTGGGACTCACAGACAAAGAGGCTAATCCTGGTGGCGACTACAACAAAGATGATCCGACTTCAGCCCAGATAGAGTCGTCCACCCCGCCATCGGTGTCGTCACACGTGAGCGAAACCACGCGACGGAAGAACCTTGGGGAAAACGGCTCCCCACCCGGGGCAAGATCACAGCCAAATACATCGATCAGTGCTGTGCATGAACAGCTTCCAGACACCCAGAGTGACCAACCGTATATTCCACCTCAACGCAGGCGGTGTGACAGGAGCAGACCACTGAGTTTCAGTGGTGAGTCCCCCACCCCGGCGGTCCAGAGTGAAATGGTGCGAAAATTGTCTCTCATATGTGGATCATATGCGGATTTATTATTATTATTATTTCTCCCTCCGCCTTCCCCTTTCCTGTGCCACAGCCACCTCCCTTCCCTCCCCTCCGTCACTCAGAACGGACATCCGAGGGGAAGGCTCTCCTTCCTGTGGTTCCCCTTGACATCAAGATTGATGCCGATCAGTCCCGGGGCACGAAACGCTCAGCTGCGATCTCTGCGCAAAGTAGGCACCCAAAGATCTTGGTGAGCCGGGACCCCGGAAGATGGCCACACGTCGCGTCGCCCGCTTCGCATTTCTGCGCTGTGAAAAACAACACCGCCGGGTCGACGGTTTCCTCGAGACTGCGGAGGTTGCACAAGAAGAACTGTGGGTGGCCGTAGGAGAGGTAGGCTTTCAATAACTTTTTCGCAGACTCTCACTCTCCTCGCAGGACAGGTGCAAGCCGTGCAAGCTCGTTGGGAGAGAGGTCTGATTCCTTTCTTGTAAATGCGGGTGTTCCGCTTACAAAACAAGCACAGCAAAAAACCCACCAAGGTGGTACGCCTGCCTTTGTTCCACACCTATCGCTACTTTTGACTCCCTCTCACCACGCCGCAGTTTCCACTGACGATACTGCGCCGATCGAGGTTGGAAAAAGCTCAGAGACGGCCGTCAAAGGTACGTCCGCGCCTTATTTCGATATACTTGTCGGTTTATGATCTCCCAGCTGCCCCTCCCATTACTGAAGTAGAGGCAAGGGTAGAGGTGGTCCGGCGTTAGAGCGGACGTGAAAAAAGCGGCAAGGGTACGTCCCCTAGTGATCTGCGTCTGTAAATAGACGTCCTGATGAGACTCTAGTGGCCCAAGCGTCCTCTGACAATGATGACCGCCTCGTGCGGATTGAGACCCGCCCCTCGTCGATCGAGCGCCAACGGGAGGGGCTGGGTGCGATCCAGTTGGCCCAGCAAGAAAGGAAAAGGATGCTCGTGGGTATGCGCCGCCACCAGGGCTTCGCCTCTTCGCTTCGCTCTGGTTTCAGCGCCGCCTCCTCCACCCGCCCCTTGGTCCCTTCGCCACTAGCCTATAGCGCTAGCACCAAATACGCGTGGCGTGGGAATCCCTACCTGGTGTGCACCAGTCCGATTCCATTCTCTCAGGAACTGATGGACTGTTAGCAGAACGCCGGAGAACCTCCTTTAGTTTATCTGCACAAGTGGATGCTGGGTCAGGGAATTATCCAGCAAATGCTCTATTTAAATCTCTAGTGGGGCGTAGGCACACTCAGGGACAAGCTCAGGGATCTGCGAACTCGGCGCCACACTTGAAGATAATCCGGGAGAAGCTCTCCAGAGTCAAACGGGATATGGAAGAGTTCCGGACTAAGTTGGCGGCAATAGATGACCGGCTCGCCATAGTTTGCATGGGGCTCCGGACCATTTGCGATAATCTGGGATGATCTCCACTCAATTGCAGTCAGAGACTTGGGTGTAATTTCTCAGGTGTCATGGAAGAAGCGAAGTTGAATTCTCCAAAGAGTCGTGCGTTGATATGCCAGTCACCGAATTTCCCAAGATCCCTCGAGTCAACGGATTCCTAGAATTACATCCTCTGTACACATTACAGTACTTGACATAGAACGTAATATTCAAGCGAACGGATGACGCGATGACGCGGCACGTGCGCGTTCCTCCTCTTTTGTTTGTGCGCCACCACTGGCATCTGTCCGCTCATGTTCAGTGTGGGGACTAGTAGTCGACGTCGGTCGACGCTTCTTCTCGGGTTTCTTTATGCAATTCGCACCAGCGTAAGGCGGTCTCGTTGCCGGGTCCAGCATCGACCCACTTGTCAAATCGCAATAGTACTCATCCGTTGCCTTTCCCTTCAAGTTTCCCTTTCACATACCCGCGGATTGTACGGCTCTACACTTTAAGCTTCAGGGACTACGTCCTCGTTCGCTCAAATACTATGTTCTATGACAATAGAGAGCACACATTGTTCTCGAGATGTATGCGCTCGGAACCTCGAACACCCAGGTAGGATCTCAGACATGAATGTAGGGCTTGAGAGGTCTTGGGAACTTCGACGGCATATTAACACACTACTCTTAAGAGAATTCAACCTCGCTTCATCTATGACACCTGAGAAGTTACACCCAGGTCTTTGACTGCGGTGATCGGAGATCATCCCAGATCCGAGTCATCGCGGATGGCCTGGAGTTTCGTGGAAATAATGACGATTTGTCCAATTAGTGTTTCTAAGGTAGCCAGGATCCTATCCAAATCCTGCGTAACTCCAGAGATCTCCTCCTCCACATTGGCACTGGCAGATCCCTGAGTGGGCCTAGATTTTGGTGGAGCCTTTTCTGGAGGATCCGCTGATGGCCCAACATCCACTTGGGCAGAGCTCTGAGGAACTGAAGATGATCCTCCAATGTTCTGTCAACAGTCCATCAATTCCTAAAAGTATGGAATCAGACTGGGGGCACACCCGAGAGGGCTCCTTATCCCCACGCCCCGTATTTCTGATACCAAGGCTATAGGCTAGTGGAGAAGGGACCGTGGAGCGGGTGAATGCGGCGGCGCTTAAACCAGAACGAAGCGAAGGGGTGAAGCCCTGGTGGCGGCACAAGCCCTGGAGCATCGCCCTCGGTTCCTGCTGGGTCCGGTGGATGGCACCCAGCCCCTCCAGTTGGCCCTCGATCGACGAGAGGCGGGTCTCAATCCGCAGGATGCGGTCCACATTGCTCAAGGACGTCTGGGCCACTAGAGTCTCATCGGCACACTATTTATAGACATAGCACACTGGGGGACGTACCATTGCCACCTTTTTCATGTCCACTCTGACTCTTGACACCTCTACCTCAGTAGTGGGAGGGGAAGCTGCGATATCATAAACCAACAAGTGAATTCGGAATAAGGCGGGCATACCTTCGGTGGCTGTCTCTGGAATTTTGCCCACCTCGATCGGCGTGGCATTGCCAGCGGAGACTGTGGGGGCTAAAACAATAGCGATGGGTGCGAACTCAGAACAGAGGCAGGCGTACTACCTTGATGGGTTTTCGGCGGCGCTGGCTTTGGGCGGAGCTTAGTGCCCACTTTTTCAAGCCAGGAATCAGGCGAGTTGCAGGACCGACTCTTGCCCGTGCAGAAGACGCAAGACGTGCAAGGCGGCTTAGAAGACTCGTCCCACTGTGGTTTGTAGACCTCCCTGCCGACGAGCTTGCACGGGTCGCACCTCTCCTACAAGGAGAGTCAGAGTCAGAGGAAATCTGTGAGTTATTGAAAGGGACCTACCTCTCCTACGGCCTCCCACAGGTCGTCTGTTGCAGCGGCCTCCGCAGTCTTGGGGTCGTCGTCGACCCGGCGGCGTTGCTTACGATAGAGAAATGAGTAGCGGGGAAGACAAGCACGTTCAATTGGTGTGGCCGCCTTGCGGGGCCCTGGCTCACCGTCCCCACCCAAATCCTCGTTGGGTGCCTTGTCGCTATGCGCAGCGATCGCGGCGGAGCGTCTTGTGCCCCGGGGTTGATCGACGCCGATCTCGATGTCAAGGGGAAGCACGGGAAGGTTCCCCCTAGTCGTCCGTTCTGAGCGGCGGGGGGGAGGCAAGGAACTTGAAGGAGGTGGCTGTGCCGCAGAAAGGTGGAAGGCAGAGGGAGAAATAACAAGAATAAGTTCGCGTATGATTCACATGAAGAAACAATTATCCGCACCATTTCCCCATGTATCGTCGGAGTGGAGGACTCACCACTGAAAGCCAGGGGCCTTCTCCGGGCCCACCGCCTGCATTGGGGTGGAATGTACGGTTGGTCACTCTGGGTGTCTGGAAGCTGTTCTTGCACAGCACTTGTCGACGTATTTGCCTGTGATCTTGCCCCGGGTGGGGGGGTGCCGTTCTTCTGCCGCGTGGTTCCGCTCACGTGCAACGACACCGATGACGGGGTAGACTCTATCAAGGCTAGGGGAGGGGTCGAATCATCTTTGTTGTAGTCGCCACTTGCCAGTGAGTCGCCACCAGGATTAGCTGTGAGTCCCAGTGGGAGTGCGTGGGCCTTTGCCATGGGGTTTTTGTAGAGGCGCTTAGTAGCAAAAGGGAACTGCAGGCTCTCAGCCTTAGTAAGTCTCTTTGGAGCCATAAGAATCAGTCGAGTGTAAGTTATGTCTTTTGTGTTGCGAAAGCCAACTTAGTCGATACGATCGATCTGACAATAGATCTGAGATGACTTTCACGTCAAAGTCCGACAAGATCCCAAAGATGTCGGACCGGGAATCCCGTACCAGTGGGGCGGCGGTCTTGTGGGGACCAGCAGTCGTTTCCGAGCTTGTTCCCGGATTTCTTGGTGACAATTCGCACCAGCGTAAGACAGTCTCATTACCGGGTCCAGCACCAAGTCGAATCGCAACTCTCTTCCGTTGCCTTTTCCTTTCACATACCCGCGGATTGCACGGCTCCACACGCTACTAGTATATCATTTCGGTGACTGGCAGATCTGTATGTCACCCCCTGCTAGGAGGGTGGCAGCAGTAGTCCGGCCTACCCGATTACTACAGCCGCTACAGACCTATTACAGGCTACTACTGAGTGGCCGTGGAACCCCAAATCTCGGCGACACTTTACGTAGAGCTCAATGGCTGTTGACTAAGAGTCTGTATGAACGCCTGCAACGAGAGGGCGGGCTGGTATGCAGGGACCTCGTGGCCTGCGTTGAATACATTCAGGAACGAGAGGTTGCCAGCGGTCTTGAACACGCCGTATTGCACGCCGCTGGCAGTGTACGCCGTCAGAGACTTTGAATTAAAGTCGGCAGATTGGGCAAATTGGAGCCGCGAGATGACGGCCTGCACACCAGCAGTGTTGCAAATCCAATCTGGAGATAAACAAAGAGAACGTGAGCCATGCGTTGGGCTGCGAGTGGACGGTCAAAAGGAGGGTGTCTTACCAGCGTCACCCGCCCAGATGAGCACTTGTATGCCGCTCTGAATGACCGTACTAAGGGTAGAGAGGAAACTACGAGCATCTGTGGGGCATGAACTGACGCCGTGATCAAAACTGGACAGGTGAGGATCGCTTACCGTCGCCGGTGCTTACAAACTTCTTAAACGGCGCATTAGGGCACTCCTTATATACCCGTTGAGCACCGATCTTAGACTGGATGGCGGGGTCCCGAAGGTAAGAAACGTAGGTCTCGGGAGGAAACGGATCCTGTGATGGAGCACGGAGATCGTAGACGTCGAAGTCGGAACCTATCTGAATTGGGCCCTCGATTTTGTTGAAGCAGGTGTTGTCGGCATTCTTGCAAGCGGCATCAGTGCCAGAGCTGCTGCAAGTGTTGAGTTCAGGAAGGCAGCGCCGGTCGTACGCTTTAAGGTACGTAGCAGCTTGTGAGCTATTAATGAGAGGACGATAGGGATTCGTGAGGGAATAGTCGATGTAAGCCTTGTACTGAAGTATCGGATCAAACTGCAGAGTCCAGAATCACGTCAACGTAGGGAGACACAGACTACTAGAACGTACTCACCCAGCCATTGTTGATCCCGAGCGCAACCAGCGGAATTTTCATTCCAGAGACCTTGCCCTGGTCAATCCCAGCATTCTGGGACTCGCTAAACCATGCTCAAGTCACGTGAGGAATATAATAGAGCGAGTGCCAAACTTACAAGTAGGACGCAAACTCGGGGCCATAGTGTCCACCATACGACTCTGTGAACAGACCGAAATTGCGATTCTCGTATGTGGGGAAGTGCGCGTAGAATGCCTGAAGAAGCTTCCACACGAAGGGCGCAGCAGTCACCGTCGAGGTCGCGTCGTCGGTCCCAAAGCTGAAGCCGGTACCAATCGGCTGGTCTACATAGAGCATGTTGGCGAAATTATTCCAACTATGAGGATTCAACACGGGAGTCGATCCGGAGACGTTGTTGAAGGTGCATGGGCCATTCTCTTGGAAGAGGCCGATCATGCTACTGCAACCAGGGCCGCCATTCAGCCACATAGCGAGAGGCGCGGTTGAGGGCTGTGTCGGGCTTCGAAGAACCAAAACCACATATTCTGAGAATACATCCGATCAGATAGTACAGCTGTACAAAGTGAGGAATTTCTCACCATGTTCTCGCCGACGGAAAGATATCCTGAGTACTGATTGACCCCGGGAGTGGTTTCACAGACGCCACTGTTCGTAACGAAGGACAGTGTCGCACCAGTGGCGGCATGCTCAAAAACGGTGTAGTTCACGCCATTTTGGACCTGAAACGAACGTCTGTCGACAAGAACAGGGGACGCGAAGGCAAATGTCGCCGAGGCGAGTGTCAAGATGGTAGAGATCCCAAACATGGTGGGCCGAGCCGACGACCCCTTATGAGCCATCCGCGACATTAAGTAGCAGAGTGATATTATGTTGGCACGTGGACACATCTCGAGACGTCAAGTCATCGTCCCGAGGCCATATGGTGATAAGGCGTCCTCGTTGTTTCGCGTCCAAACAGCAATGCGGTGATTTGAGCCCCGTCTTGGCGGTGCCATGTGGATGTTCACGGTTGCTCTTGTGGGTGCGAGCGGCGATAGTCTGAATCCGGAAACAAATACACTGGACGTGGGGGACAGGCGGGGTGATCTAACTCCGGCGAGTTGCAACGGTTCGGCCTGAGCCAACCGAGCCGAGCCATCGTGAGTCCGGTCCATCAGAGTCACGGCTACGCAGCATGTATTGGACTCGACCCTGAGAGCACTCGTGCTGTGAATGCCTATCACAGATTTACAACATACCGAGACTACTGATCATGACATGATCACGAGGCAGAGCTCTTTTAGTCACCGTACACGTCCCCTGTCATAACCCGTTCCATTTTGCCTCACGAGCGATGTATCACCGGATCCATCCTTAGAACGCTTCAGTCAGGTAATTGAGGAGCCCCGACGGATTGCGTACCATTCCACTCCATAGAGCACCTCGTTCTTTGACCGTCATCCACACGTGCGATAGTCGGATATCCGACTGTCCTCTCCGAAGAATCTTTGACACACGTGTTCATCTTTGACTCCGCGGCGCATAGTTTACTTGCGTGAGGAAGAAGGAATACCTAAACTAAGCATCTGAGGCATAATCACTCCCAAATTTTGCAGACGAAGTTCGTTAGGTCTTTTCCTTCCAACATATCTTGTGAGTATGAAGCCACTCGTATACAACAGGGAAGAAAGTGTGAAAAGGAGGAGAAAAGAGACAAGAAGGACACCAGCACTTCAAGTTCAACTTGAAGATGCGGATCCAATAACCGCGTGCGGCCCGAAAAGGAAAGAATCTCTCACCATAAGCACGCGTACTGCTCAGCAAACATTCCAACCTCTCGTCATAAATTCAGATTGGCCAAGGCTAAAACGAAGGAAATGGGATTATTGTAAGTTCTAGCAGACATCTCAAACATTTTCCTGCAAGTCCTCCTGGGTACGAAGGCGCCGCGATGCCACCATGGCCAGGCTCGAGCGCCACCTCGTATATTAGTACGCGTGGAACCCCAAAGTCGATACATATTCTCTAACGTGACTCAATGTGGATGTGTCCTCCCCAACGCGAATCCAGAGGACACTTTGAGGACACTGCAGTGCTTGCTGCAGTGAGGACGGCTCTGTTCAAAATGACCGAGATATTAGCCGAGCTGAGCCGAACCGAACCTGGAGTCGCCCTGGACCATGAGCCGATCACGGCGCCGGAGACGAATTTGGACGCGCAAATGTTTCGGTCTTACAGTACTGTACCTTTGTTCTACTGTAGATTCCGTGCACCCTTGCCCCGTAGCAAGGGCGTGGCAACATTCAACAACACTTTGTTTGGTCTCAACAAGATTTGCATACCCGTTCTCGCGCTCTTTCGTCGTGCCTCCTGATCGCGCTTACCCGGCCTTCTCGGAATCGCGCGTGGTATATTTGTCCACTGCAACCGTCTCAGACACCCTTTTCTTGCCTTCACAATGTTTCCACTTACTGCAGGTGCTTTCGCCCCGTTAACCCAGACCCTCCAGCGCAAGAACCCGTCTGTCTCTGGAATAGGCGTCGTTGTTCTGGCCAGCAGCTTCGTATATCCCCATGTGTGACTCCTGAACTCCAGCTCCCTCACCGTGAGTTCCAGGTATCTCACCTGTGTTTTCGTTACTTAGAGCCTCGGTCCAAGCCACCACTTTTTGCCCTTCTGTCGTTCTTCCGGTACTTCTTTTGCTCCCGATTTCTTATCACGTGCGATGGCCGATCGCTTCCTTGCCACTGGCGTTCGTAGCATATGGAACTTTCTTGGTATTATTCACGCTCGCATACAAGCTTTCGCCTCTCCATCCGCTCGCCAAATACCCTGGGCCAATAATCGCCAAATCATCCAAGTGGTGGGCCGCATACGTCAGCGGCCAAGGTGACCTCCATAGACACTACCAGAGCCTGCACGACCGCTATGGAGACGTTGTGCGAGTAGGTTAGTATATTTCCTGCCATATCAAGTCAGTTGCATTACCCCACCCGAAGGCCCAAACGAACTCTCCATTCGCGATCCTTCGTTTATACCCGCGGTTCTCGGCCAAGGTGGTCTGCCGAAAGGACCATGTGAGTGCATCGTGCTTTGGCCGTTGCCCATTTTTCATTGTCAATCAATAGATTGGGATAATCGCCCCGGGTCTGTGGTTTCACAACGTGATCCCGTGAAGCATTTGCACCAACGCAAGCCCTGGAACCGCGCCTTTTCGTCCGCAGCGGTAAAAGAGTACGAGGACATGGCCGCGAAGCGGACCAAACAACTGATCGGCTGTCTCGAGGGCGTTGTACACCAGTCGGGTGGAAACAAGGGGGTTGTACTAGATATGGCTTCATGGTTCAACTACTTTTCGTGAGTTCTGCGCACTCGCTGCCATCGCAACCTACTGTTGTTCTGACGCGTCTTTGAAGGATAGACTTCATGGGTGATATGGCATAAATTTTCCGTACTTAGACTTCCAAACATCTGCTAATCCCAGCTTATTCAGTTTCGGTGGCGGGTTTGAGCTGATGAAAGCCGGCGGGGACAATGATGGTCTTCGTGCCCCTTTTCAACCCTTCTTTCGGTGCGTATCAGTGCGAGGCATTCTGGCTTCTGCTTACATGTTCTTAGGATTCGCGCGATCATGGGTCATATCTCTTATATTTTGCCCCTTCTCCTCTCGACTACGGGACGGAAGTGCTTCGTTCAACGTGTCCACGCATTCAGCAGAGAAAGGGTCGTCAAGTGATTGCAGATGGGCCCAAACAGGAAAGATTTATTTTATCATCTGGTGAGTGTTCGTGACTGATTTTCTAAATTACCCTTAAAGAGCCGATTACAGAGTGGCGAAGCGATGCCGGAAGACGAGCGCCCTTCACTTACTGATGTCGCCAAGGATGGGTCTTTAGCTATTGTCGCAGGTGCTGACACAACTAGCGGTGCCCTCACAGCCACTCTCTATTACCTCTTGTGCAACCCAATAGCATACGACCGTCTGCGGGCCGAAGTCAACGCCGCTTTCCCGACTGGAGAAGAGCTTCTAGACGTAACAAAAATAAGCCAAATGGAATGGCTAAATGGCTGCATGTGAGTGATTCTGTACAACCAAGAGCCGGGAAACCCAATTTCGGCTCCTTGCACAGCAACGAGAGTCTTCGTCTTCAACCCCCTATTCCAAGCGGGTCGCAACGCTCGGTGAATAAGGGTGCTGGTGAAAAAGTGCTCGGAATATGGTATGCAGACATCTCTGCGAATCCGATTGTCCCTGAAAATAGCGTACACTTTGTAGGGTCATTCCGGAGGGAACGCAGGTCACCCTTCGTACTTACACCATCCAACGGGACTCGCGACACTTCCACTCTCCGGAGACGTTCTTGCCAGAACGATGGTTCAGTACTGATTCACCTGCGGGGGAGCACAACCCGGCTGCATTCGTCCCTTTCTCATATGGACCCGCGAACTGCGCAGGGAAGAATCTTGCGTAGATGGAGATGCGCGTGGTGCTCTGTTGGGTACTACGAAGATTCCGATTCTCCAAGGCGCCCGGTCTCCGTTACGAGGAATGGGAGGGAAAGATTCAGGATTAGTTTGTGGCGCGCCAACAACCATTGTTGGCCAGTATCGCGATTAGGGAGTGATAGTCACCAAGACATTAGTGCAGTACGGGAGTACAGTACTACTAACATACGCACTATCTCATCTTACCAGTAACTTAGTGGTGTGGTGATCAATGTGGTGATGGCACGTAGGCAAGCACATGGGACCTGTATCTGGGCTATGTTTGGTATGTCAGGAGCATCAATGAACTCAATTATTGTTCGTTGCCATCGCCCTCAAGCGCCAGTTTTTCTCTTTTTGCTGCGTGGTGAGGAACCCTCGTAGATAATTCATAAGGCGGTCACGAGCCTGCACGAGAACGTAATCTGGCAGCGTTTACTGTAAACCCCATGGAAATAGCTATCCGCCGCCCAGCCTGAGGCACCCTCCGGGAATCCAATTGATTTTCGGCGTTGATCCAAATATACCCGGAGTATAAGCGCCTTATGTGTCCAATCAGGACGCGAGATGATCATATGAAAGCCTTGACGAATCCGGTCCAACAATTGGGCTGCCAATGAGGGCGTGTTGATGTTTACCTCGTTTACGCACCATTTCCACGCCTTCTGACCACTTTCTTCATATAAATCCTGCAGTTGTGCCAGGTTTTGCCTCCCTACGATGTCTCCACCCACAGCAGACCTTTTTCTGCAGTTGCACCAGATGCTCGGGAACCTCTCCCTGCTTACCCTAAGCGTCGTCGTCCTGTCATGTAGCTTCGTAAGCCTCCCTGTTCACTGCTACTGCATTACAGCTTACAGTGAGTCTTAGGTATCTCATTTGTGTTTTCGCTTCTTGGAGCCTCGGTCTGCGTCGGCGCTTCTCGTTCTTCTTGTCGTTCTTCCAGTGCTACTTTCGCTTCCCATTTCTTATCACGTGCGATGGCCGGCGATTATTTCCTTGCCACTGGCGTTCGTAACATATGGAGCTTCCTTGTTATCCTTCACACTCGCGTACAGGCTCTCACCTCTCCATCCGCTCGCTAAATATCCTGGGCCGGTAATTGCCAAATCATCCCAGTGGTGGGCGGCATATCTCGGTGGAGAAGGGGACTTGCATAGGTACGGCAAGAATCTGCACGACCGTTATGGAGACATTGTGCGAGTAGGTTAGTCTATTCCTCTCCCATACTAGCAAATCCGTCGCCTTATTCCTCCATCCCAAGGCCCGAACGCACTGTCTATCCGTGATCCTTCGCTCATACCGACTGTACTCGGCAAAGGCGGTTTACCTAAGGGTCCTTGTACGTGCATCGAGTCTTTGCCATTGGTCGTCGCCCACTTTCGATTATTAGATTGGGATAATCGACCTCCGTCCGTGGTTGCCCAACGCGATCCCATAAAGCATATGAACCAACGCAAACCATGGAGTCGCGCTTTCTCATCTGCGGCAATAAAAGAATATGAAGTCTTCGCCGCGAAGCGGACAAGACAGCTGCTCGGCTGTATTGAGGATGCCGTCCACCAGTCGGGTGAAAAGAAGGGGGTTGTACTAGATATGGCCGCATGGTTCAACTACTTTACGTGAGTTCACCATCTACCCAACACTTTTTGTTTTGACGGGTTTTGGTAGGACCGATTTCATGGGTGATATGGCGTAACTGTTCTGCACTGTCGTGCTACAAGTACTAGTAGGGGCTGACTCTAGTTCACCCAGTTTCGGTGGCGGCTTCGAACTAATGAAGGCAGGCGGGGATGATGAAGGTATCTGGACCCTTATTGAATCCCATCTCCGGTAACGTATCCGCACGAGGGATCCTGGCTGTATCTCATATGTTTTCAGTTTTCGCGCAATAACAGGGCATGTTTCATATGTCTTACCCCCCCTCCTCGCAATTGTAGGACGGAAGGGTTCAATTCGGCGCATCCATGCATTCGCCAGAGACAGGGTCGTCAAGCGATTGCAGATGGGCGCTAAGAGGAAAGACTTATTCTATCACCTGGTACGTGCTCCTGCCCATTTTTCTGCAACGCCCCGGTCTGAGGATGCCGATTACAGAGCGGCGAAGCGATGCCTGAGGACGAGCGTCCTCCTCTTGATGATGTTGCAAAAGATGGGGCGTTAGCGATTGTCGCCGGTTCAGACACAACTAGCGGTGCCCTCACGGCCACTCTCTATTACCTCTTGCGCAACCCAACAGCATACGACCGTCTGCAGGCGGAAGTCGATGCCGCTTTCCCGATTGGAGAAGAGCCTCTAGACGTAATAAAACTAAGCCAGATGGAATGGCTAAATGGTTGCATGTGAGTGACTGAACAACAGGCAAGAGCCTGGAAGAACTGATTTCAGCACCCCGAGCAGCAACGAGAGCCTTCGTCTCCTACCCCCTGTTCCAAGCGGGTCGCCACGCTCGGTGGACAAGGGTGCTGGCGAAAAAGTGCTTGGCAAATGGTATGCAGAAACCTCCGTAGATCTGGTGGTTTCTAACAATGGCATTCATTTTGCAGGGTCATCCCAGAGGGAACGCAAGTAGCCCTTCACACCTACAGTATTCAGCGGGACCCGCGAAATTTTCACACACCTGACGCATTCTTGCCAGAACGATGGTTCAGCGTCGGTGCACCTGCGGGGGAGCACAACCCAGCTGCGTTCCTCCCTTTCTCACATGGACCTGCGAACTGTGCAGGGAAGAACCTTGCGTTGATGGAGATGCGCATGGCTCTCTGCTGGGTTCTTCGGCGATTCCAGTTTTCTAAGGCGCCCGGGTTCCGTTACGAGGAGTGGGAGGGAAAGATTCTAGACTGGTTTGCGGTGTACCAGCCCCCATTGCTGGTCAGCATCTCCATTAGAGAGTGACTAATCACACAGACATTATCATAGTATCTGAATGCGCGTTCAGCCTGTACACTTAATTGCGGCGTTCTAACTGTACTACGGTGCTCAATGTGAATGATGGAGCTCCTGGAGTTAGGACACCCGATTTAACGCAGATATTTGGAGAGGCAGAGATGTACTGACCGAGGTTCCTTTCAGTAGTAACATTGTCGAGAGGTCAATTAATAAAGGAGGTGGGCTTCTCATATGTCTGTGGTTCGGCGCGCTAACAACTGGAACGCGACTCGCTCAGTTTATCAACTTGAACGCAGGGGAGGTGTAAGACAGATGACCTGGGCCACAGCCATATGCGTTCATTGTTCTCGCTTTCTACGAGTCTGAACTCAATCAGAGAAGACGAGACAAACGGACTCAAGGACAGGCTGCGCATCCCCGCAGGTGGGAATGACAGGACTTGATAAAGGCGCCGACAACGAAAGCGAGATCCAAGCAGCAGCTAGGACAACGAAGGTGGGCCCGAGGTCAGCGGCTCGGTTGGCGAACTTGGCTTCGAATACAGGCTCCTTCGCTGGTGCAGCACGAGTGTGCAGGCTAAATGGCTTAGAGGTAGACAGTAGGGTTAAGAGGTGAATAGATGGTGCCATTTCCGACCAAGAACGTCAGCTTATATACATGCGAGCCGTATACGATGCGTTCAGAAAACTAAGTTGAGAGTATAGTGAAAGGGAAGGGGGTAGTAAGAGGAATAGAGGGGCGGGTTGGCGAGAGACGAGTGGTGATGTGAAACAGGATAGGTTGACATGGTGAAAGGAATTCATGGTGACTGACGCTAGGACGGGCGATACGAGCTCTGCGAAGGTTTCCGAGACACTGGCAAGGCCTTTGGGTGGCATCCCACTGGTGTCCGGGGTCGAGATAGAGCGGCGACAACACGAAGAGAAAGACGACGAGACAGAGAGAAAACGACGAAGCAGCAGAATGTTGGATTGAGAGAATATGAGGATATGGAAATAGGGCGTTGGCACAGGGGCGAAGGGTGGCCAAGGAAAGCACTGGCAAAGACCACGAGTTGACTTGAAATCTCCGGCTGTGAGTACAAATGGCTGATGGAGTGCGCCGGAGCAAAAGTAACATGGTGCAAGTGTCGAAAGGGAAACAGGTGTGGGAGTTTCCCAATGCGTCGCACGAGGACGAGGTCCAGGTTATGACTCTATTGTACTTTACTTTTCGATTCCATCAGCGTGTGCATTACGGTGCATAATCACATGTAACTTAGCATTATACTGAACGCACTATGAGATTGCTGATTAGATTTCCACCTCGGGTGTCCCTTCTGCCTATGTCACAACACCCCGCCCTTTAGAAGAGCTTTCGGGGACTTGTGGGGCCTGTCAAGCCCAGTTGGCCCAGTCACGGTGGGGAGTCCGTAAATAATTCACGCTGCGTTTATTTCTCGCCCTATCAGTCACACTATCAAACTACTTTCTTTGCAAGTCACTGTCTTTCTCTCCGTTCTAGGTTCAGTACGGCGCCAGGAGGAAAGGGGACTGGCGGATGGTGCAGGGAAGTGTACTAGCTCTTGTGCATGGTAAGTGGCGAGAAAACTATCTAGGCTGGCGGACTGCATAGAGAAAGGGTGGAAGCACGAAGTCCTTCTCGATCGACGTTTGCATTTCCGAGGCGAGGTCGCGACAGGCAGGTGGGACCCTCCCGGAGCGAGCTGATGAAGGCCGGAAAACATGGAGCCTCATCATTGATCCTGGCAATTACTGGGCGTGGCGGGTGGGTAAAATAAAGCGTGTTCTGGTTCCTTGAATGAGTCGAGAGCTGGGGTGGACAGATGGCGGCAAGAAACGAGCACGTGCCGCCTCGTTCGTTCACTCAAAGACTACCGCTCTATGCCCAGCATAGACCGGCCGATTGGGGGCGTGTCTTCTAGGCCATCCGCACACGAGCATGTGTCAGTGCCTGAATAACGGCCTGAACGTCGGGTTCCTCCTCCCCCTGCAACTTGAACTGGAACACACAGAGTTCTCATGCCTCTCCCTCTACTTGCGATTTGACTACCCCCACAGCTGGCGCCAATTCCAGCTCAGCCTCTGCCTGTGGGAACCCAGTAGTACTTCGACTGCCAGTGCTGGTGCTAGTCCGGTTGATTCTGAGGAGAGGCACACGATGATCCAAGCCAGATGACTCCAACAACTGGGACTCCCGGGCCTCTGGTGCGAATCTAGAGACTGGTGCTTGTTTCCTACGTTCTCTCGTCGCTCATCTTGCCAGTGGGAATTTTAATTCATTTTCCTGGAGAGAGACTTCCTCGGACCCTTCCGGCGATCGAGTCACGAACTTAAAACCTTCCCTCCTACCACAATTACAACGTAGCTTTGACAACCTCGCGCCGATTATAACACAAAGCGAAGGTGCGCTCGCGGAGGTTACGCAGCTCAAGTGGACCTGCCGTTCCTGGGCCACCAGACGCTTTCTGCCTGGTATCGTCAAAAATTGGACGCGCCGGTTTCACGTACTGCACAGCTACCTCGTGTGAACACAAGGTTCCTTAGCCCGGTTGAAGTTGACTTGGACTTCCCTGGCCCTCAGCCTAGTGGGTGTTCTCCAAGTCACTTGTTTTTCCCCCCATTCTTCGTCCTTGAGTTCGACTGGGCAGCCCCGAATAGCTACAACGTGGCGCCCGCAACATGGCAACAGACTGTATCTAAATGCGCGTTCACCCTGCGCACTTGATTGCGACGTTCTAACTGTACAAGTTACGGTGCTCAGTGTAAATGATAGCCCCTGGAGCCAGTCACAAGTGAGGACACCCAATTTAACGCAGATGTCAATGTCTGGAGAGGCAGAGACTGTAAGGACTACGTCCTTCGCTGGGCTCGGGACGATACATTACTTGTTACTAATCGATTTCTAAGCACACGTATATAGTGTATGGTTGATTACTGAAAATAAACACCTATGTCTTTGCTTCTACGTTAAACGACGTCCGTGTCCGTGTCCGTGCTTCCGTCTGCGTCTGCGTCTGCATCTCCGTATTTACTATTCTCTTCTCTATCACTTCTATCTACGGTTCCACTCGGGTCGAAATCCATTACTCGCTACAATACGCTCTGCCAGTGACCGAGGTTCCTTACAAGTAGTAACATTGTCAGAAGGTCAAATAATGGAAGTGGGCTTCTCACGTCACGGTGAACGCAGTTCGGTATGCTAATAACTGGAGTGCGACTTGCTCGGTTTATCACGTTGAACGTAGGGAAGGTTAAAGATGGATGACATGGGAGCATCCGTCGTTCTCACTTTCGACCAGTCGGAACGGTTATTGGATCAGCAAAGACGAGACAAAGAGCCATGAATGAGAGCTTAATTAATGAGTGTTTGGCGAGAATTAAAATTATAGTAATAACTTGCTTTATCAAGTGTCAAGTGCTCATAACTTACTAGTATAGACGGTAGACGGTCGATTATTGCCAATCGTAGTATTCCAGGTTCTCCTGATGTAGTTAGTTAACATTTACCCAAGCGAGAAGAGGGGATCTCTGATGGCCTGTACCTATCACGAGGGCACGAAACATCAGAAATAGCTCGGGGTGGTTCTTCTATAATTCCTATGGAGCCGTGGCCCTGGCAAGCACGCTCGTCCTTGTTTTTAAAACCCATTTATATCCCAGACCGGTTGTCGTGAGGGCATTCAAGTTTGTACAGCAGGAGCCCCTTAACCTACCTACTGTAGTAGCCACGTGGTGTAGGGACTATCGTGCCTTATAATGCGATAGAACTTGAACGTGCAGACGCTGGGTTTGTTGGAAAAGGCACGCCACACGTCAATTTACGAGCATGATTTGCTATTTAATTAATCGCCACATCCAAGCTTGGTATGGCGGATCCGTCTTCGCGTCCGCAGCGACTTCAAGTATCGAACATCATAACCTCCTCGGATTGGCGGTCGCCGAGCTACAGGTACCTACGCTCCAGAGATAAAGTAAGGTTCCAGCCTGAGGACACACCGAACAGGTTTCTCATCCCATTTTCCCCCTCCCCCATCTCCTACAGATACTCGCAGCAAGTCGTCACATTCATATCGGAGATACTACCATGCCTGAGAGGTACTACATCCCAAAAACCTTAAAAAATTGGAAATGGCCTCGTCGTATCAATCCGCACCACAATGAGGTCCAAGCGGAGACTGCGGCGTGGATAAAAAGCTCCGGAGTATTGAGTCCGAAGGCTCAGGAGGTCTACGACCGTTGTGATATTAGTACGAGCAGCTATGTTTATCAAGTCCATATACTCACCAAGTACGGCTAGACCTCTTGGCATCTCTCGCGTATCCATTGCACGACAAGGGTAAGTGTCCGAGCCAGAGCACCTGCCACGCTCAGTTCACTCTTGGTTCATAGACCGTCTACGGACTTGTTGCAGAATTATGAGCTTGACCGTCGTCTATGACGAGCATTCCAGTCTGTCGCACGAGGACGAGGTCCAGGTTATGACCAAGGCCGCGATGGGCATTCTGCTTAACCCATACACTCCACGTCCTGAAGGCGAATGGGTTGGCGTGGAGCTCGCCAGACAGTGAGTCACAATGGCGATAGCAGCATGGGGCCATAAGTTGACGCTAGATGCAAGGACTTGGGAGCTCACAATCAAGACAGCTAGCCACCAGTCACTGAAACGGCTCATCAAGGCAGGCAGCGCTTGCGTTCAAGCTGTGATCCAGAAAGCTGCGGACCGGCGTCAGAAGCACATCCGGAGCGTCGAGGAGTACTTTGAGCTCAGGAGAGACTCAATCGCCGCCAGGCCAGCTTTGGCTCTCGTCGAGCTAGATATGAATCTACCTAAAGAGGCAGTTCACCATCCTGTCATCGAAGAAATGACTATGTTAGCTATTGACATGATCATACTTGGCAATGTGAGTTCTGCAAGCTTCTGCTGCTTTCTAAGGCTGATCAGTTGATCGCTGACCATAGGATATTGCTTCATACAATGTGGAGCAGGCACGAGGCGAGGATGGCCACAACATCGTCACCGTCGTTATGCACCAACACAAGACGGATATCCAAGGTGCCATGAACTGGGTTGACGACCGCCACAAGGAGCTAGAGGCAAAGTTCATGGACCTGTACGAGAACAAGATCCCTAAGTTTGGTGAGCCAGTGGACACGGAGCTGGCTCGGTATGTGGATGGAATCGGGAACTCGGTGCGAGCCAATGACCAGTGGAGCTTCGAAACAGAGCGGTACTTCGGCAAGGAGGCCCATGAAGTTGGAAGAACACGTTGGGTGACTTTGTTACCGAAGGAGCAGCCGGAATCTATCGATACCATGCTTGTCGACGGCCCTTCGTCGTAAACCTCGCTATTGTGGACAACGACCGTTTCACAGTTGTTTTCGATTCCGTCAACGTGCGCCTTGCGGTGCAGAATCCCATATAACTCCGACTCGGAGTTAGCATTACGCAAGAGTATAGAACGTTGACAAGGTTTCTGCTTCGGGAGTCCCTTCTGCCTATGTCTTATAATACCCCGCCCTTTCTGTCGACTTGCCGCGTCCATGTGGGAAGTCCGTATACAGTAATTTGCGTTTATTTATTTTCGACTTGTATAGTTTATATAAATAAATTTTGGTTTGGCACCGTGACAGCCTGAGATTACCTCCCTGCTATTGGGGATGTCCCATCTTTTCCAAGCCCTCGCGCACCTGAGCCTATGCCCGGACGTTTGGTTCATCGAACACACACAGGTCTCATAGTGCCTCTATGCGGCGATGCGTTACTACCTGTGCTTGCGAATTCAAGTTAATTTGGACTGCTCCCATAGCTCAGCCTTTCCCTGTGGGGCCCATTACTTCGACTACTGGTGCTAGTCCGGTTGGTTCTGACGAACGCGACGATCCACAAGCCAAATGACTCCAATCTCGAGGCTGGTGCTTATTATCTACGTATTATGTCCTGTTCAGTCGGACTCGCCGGCTTCCATGCCCCTCAACCCACCAAGTGCTCTCGCTTGTTTTCTCTGTACGCTTCCTCGTAAAGTTCTACCCAGCAGCCCCGAATGGCCGCAACGTGGCAGTCACACCCGGCCCCGGCGCGCAACATGGCAACAAGGGATACACAGCCTACATATGTTGGAGATTTCGAGATATTATGATCCCGCAGGGCAAACATAACAGACAAAACAAGTGCGTACCACGGTGCAGGCTCACACATCGCGTAGTTTGGGGACCAGTCAGGAGTACATGAATGCAGTTCGACCAGGCCACTGTCCGGCTTCTCTGAAATTTTACCACACATGGTGCCAGTACGTCATTGCCAACCAGCTGTGGTACCTATGTTTCAAGGGAAGTATGTTCTCACAGGTGAAGAATAAACGCTACTAGGGAAAGGTCATGCCGCTCAACCCTAGGGCGCGCTTGCCGTCGGCTCGTCTTTAAGGGGTTAAAAACCGCTACTGGTGGCGAGGATAGGACTCCGCGCTCGAATTTGGTACAGGACATCTGAGGTCTCTCTTACGTCTCAGAATGGAGAGACGACGACTGCGCCGCGTACGGCATTTGGTGCGCAGGACTGTCGCCTGGCACTCAGGTCCGTAGGTAGAGAGCTGCAATAGTCCCTGCTGGACATTCAATCGGAGGACATCGAGTCATTGCCGTAGGGCAGTGAAGAAGCGGTTCCAAGAGAGGCGGTTTCAGGTGTAAATTTGGAGTAATGGGCAGACCGCTGGCACGAAACCTGAATGATCGGCACGGAGAAGGGTGAAATAATAACAACTATTAGCTCAGAGTATGAAGACTCTGCACACTGACCCATAAAAGAGCGAGTGGACGTCGCACGTGTCCACCTTGTAAATCTGGGTCGCGTGGATAAGTGACACCGCCTCGGCGAAAATCACAGCAAGTCAGAGCTGGCCCAAGCCGAATGTCAGTAAAGTAACTTGGGTGACGTATGTACCCGATTGGATTGGAGGCCTTGCTATGCCCATAACTTTGGATCGACCTCGCGTTGATGGAGATGCGCATGGCGCTCTGCTGGGTTCTTCGGTGATTCCAGTTTTCGAAGACCCCCGGATTCTGTTATGAGGAGTGGGAGGGAAAGATTCTGGACTAGTTTGCAGTGCACCAACCGCCACTGCTGACCAGCATCTCAATTAGAGAGTGACCAGTCACACAGACATTATCATCGTATCCAAATGCGCGTTCAGCCTGTACACTTAATTGCGGCATTCTAATTGTACAAGCTACGGTGCTCAATGTGAATGATGGAGCTCCTGGAGCTAAGTTGGGACACCCAATTTAACGCAGATGACTGGAGAGGCAGATATGCTCTTACCGCGGTTCCTTACTAGTAGTAACATTGTCAAAAGGTCGAATAATGGGAGTGGACCTCTCACGTGTCCGTGGTTCGACATGCTAATAACTGGAGTGCGACTCGCTCAGTTTATCAACTTGAACACAGGGAATGTTGAAGACAGATGGCATGGGCCACGATATGCATTCGTCGTTCTCGCCTTCGACCAGTCAGAACGGTTATTTGATCAGCAAAGACGAGATACACGCAGAGTGCGCAGAAGGACTTTCTTCTACACGCATCGCATTCACAGGTAGAAACGCAGGTTTTTTCCCGGTAGTCAAGCTAGTCAAGACAGACAACCTCCCAGCGACTCGAGTGGCGACGCAGTTCCTCGTTCGCGCAGCAGAAGACCCTCTAGTTGACAGCGAAGCTGTCACGCTGGAAACAGAAGTGAGCCCAAGTACTATGGGCAGATGAACAATGAATTTGATACCACGACGAGAGCAGATGACACTGGCAGTGACGCGAACTTGGATGCGAAGAGATGTAGGCTCCGAATCAAACTAGGAAAACGACAGGGTAGAGGGATACACGGGAGAAAGCGGGCTATGGCCAACAGGTGGGACTCAGGGTTGTATACAGACATGCACTTTTGGGGCATCTGACGGCCGTACACAGCACTTTTGCCACCTCGTCACCCAACCGCCCATGGAGAGTAATGCTACGCCTATAACTTGAAAACAATTTGAAAGAATAGCCATATTTGGCGAGAATTAAAGTTACAGTAACTGAATGACCTTGGTAATGACTTGCTTTATCAAGCTATATCAAGTGTCAAGTGCTCCGAGTCTATAATTTACTACACTGCCAAATGTCCCGGACCCCTGTTTGAGGGTTCAGTCGGCCAGGGTCCGTGCAGCCCCAGCTTAGGCTCATTCGAGTGCTGGTCGAGCGGAGTGACACTTAAGCGGTGGCAAAAAAAAATAAGCGGTGGCAAAAAAAAAAAAAAACCCTGGAATAAGGCTGAACTGGGGCCATACGGACCCTGGCCGACCGAACCCTCAAACAGGGGTCCGGGAAGTTTGGCAGTGTAGTAGACTGTAGCCTCAACATTAATTGTCGCCAATCGTAGTATTCCATGTTTTTCCTGATGTAGTTAGTTACATTTACTCAAGCGAGGAGGTGGGATCTCTGGCGCTGTAGCTATCATGAAGGCACGAAACATCAGAAATAGCTCGGGATGGAAAAGGTTCTTCTATAATTCCTATGCAGCCGTGGCCCTGGCAAGCACGCTTGTCCTTGTTTTTTAGACCCATTTATATCCCAGATCGGTTGTCGTGAGGGCATTCGAGTTTGTACAGCAGGAGCCCCTACCTACTGTAGTAGCCACGTGGTGTAGGGACTATCGTGCATTTGGAAGGATAGAACTTGAACGTGCAGACGCGTGGGTTTGTTGTGGAAAAGGCACGCCACACGTCAATTTACGGGCATGATTTGCTATTTAATTAATCGCCACATTCTTGGTATGGCGGATCCGTCTTCGCGTCCGCAGCGACTTCAAGTATCGAACATCATAACCTCCTCGGATTGGCGGTCGCCGAGCTACAGGGTACCTATGCTCCAGAGATAAAGTAACGTTCCAGGACACACCGAACAGGTTTCTCATCCCATTTTCCCCCTCCCCCATCTCCCATACATACTCGCCGCAAGTCGTCACATTCATACCGGGGATACTACCATGCCTGAGAAGTACTACATCCCAAAAACCTTAGAGAATTGGAAATGGCCCCGTCGTATCAATCCGCACCACAGTGAGGTCCAAGCAGAAACTGCGGCGTGGATAAAAAGCTCCGGAATATTGAGTCCGAAAGCCCAGGAGGCTTACGACCTTTGCGATATTAGTACGAGCAGCTATGTTTCTCAAGTCCACATACTCACCAAGTACGGACAGACCTTCTCGCGTCTCTCGGGTATCCGTCGCACGACAAGGGTAAGTGCCCGAGCCAGAGCACCTGCCACGCTCAGTTCACTCTTGGTTCACAGCCCGTCAACGCACATGTTGCAGAATTATGAGCTTGGCCATCGTCTTTGACGAGCTTTCCAGTTTGTCGTACGAGGACAAGATCCAGGTTATGACCAAGGCCGCGATGGGCATTCTGCTTAACCCATACACTCCACGTCCTGAAGGCGAATGGGTTGGCGTGGAGCTCGCCAGACAGTGAGTCACAATGGCGATAGCAGCATGGGGCCATGAGTTGACGCTAGATGCAAGGACTTGGGAGCTCACAATCAAGACGGTCAGCCACCAGTCACTGAAACGGCTCATCAAGGCAAGCAGCGCTTGCGCTCAGGCTGTGATCCAGAAAGCCGCGGACCTGCGTCACAAGCGCATCCGGAGCGTCGAGGAGTACTTTGAGCTCAGGAGAGACACGATCGGCGCCAGGCCAGCTTTCGCTCTCATCGAGTTAGATATGAATCTGCCTCAAGAGGTAGTTCACCATCCTGTCATCGAAGAAATGTCTATGTTAGCCGTTGACATGATCATACTTGACAATGTGAGTTCTGCAAGCTCCTGCCGCTTTCTAAGGCTGATCAGTTGAGCGCTGGCCATAGGATATTGCTTCATACAATGTGGAGCAGGCACGAGGCGATGACGGCCACAACATCGTCACCATCATTATGCACCAACACAAGACGGATATCCAAGGTGCCATGAACTGGGTCGACGACCGCCACAAGGAGCTAGAGGCAAAGTTCATGGACCTGTACGAGAACAAGATCCCTAAGTTTGGTGAGCCAGTGGACACGGAGCTGGCTCGGTATGTGGATGGAATCGGGAACTGGGTGCGAGCCAATGATCAGTGGAACTTCGAAACAGAGCGATACTTCGGCAAGGAGGCCCCCGAAGTCGGAAGCACACGTTGGGTGACTTTGTTACCGAAGGAGCAGCCGGAATCCATTGATACCATGCTTGTTGACGGCCCTTCGTCGTAAACCCCGAAATTCGCCACTATTGTGGACAACGACCCTTTGTTTTCGATTCCATCAGCGTGCCCCATGCGGTGCAGAAGTGTAACTCCGAGTCAGCATAATACTGAAACGTACTAGTAGAATGTTGACTAGATTTCTGCTTCGAGTGTCCCTTCTGCATATGTGATATAATACGTCGCCCTTTAGAAGAGCTCTTTGTCGACTTGTCGGGACCGTCAGGCCCAGTTGGGCGCATGGGAAGTCGTAGCGAGATACGTCACGTCGGTTGTTTTCGACTTGTATAGTTTACATAATCAAGCTTTGGTTTGCTATCACCCGTGGAATATCGGGTTCATCGACGACTGGAACACACACTGGTCTCATTACCCGTGCTTGCGAAGTGACTGCTCCCATAGCCCAACCTTTCCCTGTGGCCCGATACTTCGACTACTGGTGTGGGTCCGGTTGACTCTGAGGCACGCGATGATCCACAAGCCTGATGACTCCAACAACTGGGACACCTCTGGTGTGAATCTAGAGGCTGGTGTTTGTTTCCTGCATTCTCTCGTCGCTCATCTTGCCAATGGGAATTTTTAATTCATTTTTCCCGGAGAAAGACTTCATCGGACCCTTCCGGCGATCGAGTCACGGCCTTCCCTCCTCTCACAATCACGACGTAGCTTTGACGGCCTCACACCGATTATAACACAAAGCGAAGTTGCGCTCGCGGAAGCTACGCAGCTCAAGCAGATTTGCCACATATCCCGGGCCGCCAGACACTTTCTCCCTGATCATGTCCCGTTCAGTCGGACACGCCGGCTTCCCTGGCCCTTAGCCCAGCAGGTGCTCTCGCTCGTTTTTCCCGTACGCTTCGCCTAATGTTCGACTTAGCAGCCCCGAATAGCCACAACGTGGCAGCCACCCCCGGCGCCCGCGCGCAACACGGCGACAGGGGATACGCAGCCTATACATGTTGGAGATTTCATGAGGTTACGCTCCCGCCAGGCGTACATAAAATACAAAGACAAGAGTGTACCACAATGCCGACTCACCCATTGCACAGTTTGGGGGCCGGCCAGGAATACATAAATGCGGTTCGACCGTCCAGCTTCTCTGAAACTTTACAACACGTGGCGCCACATGATTATGTCAGTACCAACCAGCCGTGATACCTGTGAAGTATGTTCTCACATTACATTATTCGGGTGAATTAAAATTGTACAAACGCTACGAAGGAAAGATCAGGACGCCGTTCAACCGTCCGTTCGGCGTCAATTCATTTTCCAGGGGTGAAACACTGCTACCGGTGGCGGGGACGTTCGCATTTGGTACATCTGAAGTCTCTTACGTCTCGGAATGGCGATGACGAGTTCCTCGTGCATGACATTTGGTGCGTGGGACCGTAGGTAGAGAGCTGCGATGGCCCCTGCTGAGCACCCAATCGGAGGATATCGAGTCCTGTTGTACCGCAGTGAAAAAGCGGTTTCCAAGAGAGGCGGTTTCAGGCGTAAATTTGGAGCAATAGGCAGACCGCTGGCACGGAACCTGAATGATCGGCAAGGAGAAGGGGTAAAACACTTATTAGCTCATATCAAGAATCTGCACATGGCTTATAGGCTCATAGAATAGCGAGTGGACGTCGCACACGTCCACCTTGTAAATCCAGGTCGCGTGGATAGGTGACTCACCGCCTCGGCGAAATCACCGCAAGTCGGAGCATGTCGGATGTCAGTAAAGTAGGCGACGCATGTACTGGAGACCTTACTATGCACATAACTTCGGATCGACCCCAGTCATCGCAGGTTCTCATGGAACACTTCTTGAGAAAGGTGTCAATTCATCGGATCAAGCACAGGATAGCCTTCAGGGGGCAGGCACTTCTGAGACCTTGTGGTGGACACGTGCAGAGGAATTCACCCGACCGGATGGCATGCTATTGTAGTTGTTCAACCTGAGAAGGGGTTCCGAGCTACGTAGATGTACTGCCAGTCGAAAGACAATGACTAGACTTCTAAGGCCAAGGGGCACCTCGGTGGCACCTGTGAGAAAAGGAAAGATCTGATCAGGCAAGATTTACCGTGTGACGATGCTGAGCCGACTCACGTGACGAGAAAAACGCGACACCAATCCCTTTCACTGCGTGCAAAGCAGAGTTTTCCGACCAATAAAACCCTTAGAAAACCCTAAAAAAACCCGTGATAAGTGGTTATGTTTAACACTCCATAGGGTTTTCTATGGGTTTCATTGGTCTGAAAACCCTGCTTTGCACGCAGTGTTTGTTGCCTTTTGGACGTCACTGATCGCCGTCCTTGAGTTACGCATCGAACATGAAGCTTTTTCAGACAATATGTCAGGGCATGACACCTCCGATGGGGTTACAGTATAACTGCGTAATAAAATGGTATGCTCGGGACGACGTCTCCATAATGTGGTTTTAGGTAACGCACGACGATGAAACCTCCAATGCCCGCCCCGAGATGGCCCCATTTGGGGCGAAGGTGTAAAATGGTAACTGCATCGAAAGAACCTCCGTTCCCTACACTACGATAGTAGATGTGCTTGCCCTATACGCATGGATTCTCTTTCTCATTGAAAGGGGATGCTTCCTTGGACTCTTCGAAAGACGTATTCATGGCGTTTGCCGAGCGAAAAAGTCACGAGGTTCAAGTAACAAGGCAATTCTAAAAGGGGGAATGACGGCGTCTATTGATGACCGTAGCTAATGAAAGCAGGAGTCACCCTCGACGGCTCCCGTCATTACAGGTCTGAAAGCGATGGAACTCCACCAATTACTGGAGCCGATGAGCCAAGTCGAGAAAGTGACGGAGAATTTGTGATCCGATATCGATGAAAAGCAGGCAGAACGTCAAGGGTTTCAATGATGAATCATTGCGGACGGAGATGACACAGGAGAGAACGTCTTGCTCATTTTAGAAGACGTCAAAGCCGGTCATTGATATAACGAGGTCGGGCTATACCAGCTATCGCAACAGCCGATATGTAGAGGAGCAGCAAAAACTTTCAGCGGTAGTCTCGGAGCTCATTTTTTAACGATAAAGTTTACGCTAGTCAGGCGCAAGCGAGAGGGAGATCTGATTGGACACCGTGAGGTCAGAGTGGAGTTTGGAGGGTGGGACATCAGAGTGCGAGAGGTTCCTTTTGGAGCGGATTGATTATCGTACGTTTGTTCGTGTTTCGAAAAGTGCCTCGTTCCCGAGGAGCGAAGCGACAAAAGGGCAACACGGCATTGTGCCCTAAGTGTTGTTACGAACGAAGAAATCGCGCGAATCGGGAATGGCGCTGTCCCGTACAAGTGCCAGCGAGTCTGGATCCTACGTTACCGGAGCAGTGCCACCCCCGCCATCGATACCGGCGGAGGGATGAGTGGATGACCTACCGCGGGGGAGATAGAGTTCAAGTGGAACTGTGACTTGTGGCCACGAGGTGGCGGTGCGGATTGTGACTGTGACTGAGATTGTGTGACGAAGGTGGCAACGGGGGAGAGTTTGCCAGAATGGAGCGAACGACCTCGTAGAAAATATCTCTGAATGAAGCACATTTCATCGATTGGAACCTCGTTTCGGTGACAATGACACCCTCGGATGCACTCGTTCGCTCAACTTCCTCGCTCGCACCCTCAAGTGGTCCTTCCACCGCCGTTCCGAGTGAGGCAGACCTCGCATTACCTCCAAAGCCGCCAGAACCACGACTCTCCTTCGGAATTCCGGTGCTCGAATCTGCCAAATTCAGACTATCACACGATGTACGTGTGCCCAGTCCCGTGTCCGCCTCGCCCTTTCCTTCTGTGCCTAACACGTGTTGTACGCACGCCCGTTCGCAGTTTGCACGTCTCGTCAGGTCGTCCAGCTCAGTCTCCTCCAAGTCGACTCGCACAGGCGGAACTGCCGTGAGTTCGTTCATTCTAAAGTCTTCTTGTCGAGCCCTCCGAAACGTGTTGGTCTCTCGATGCCTTCCGCTGACTCCATTATCCTTACTCCCACAGAGCACACACGAATCGCGCGCGGTGCCCTCAGACTATGAGAACGAGCCCCACTCTGGGCTGCCTCTTCACCCCGTCGACCTCGACCCCCACGACATGCCTCCTCTCTTCTCTGACTCTCCCCCGGACTCTCTCTCCCGTCGCGCCAAAGTGAGTTCTCCCACCCACCTTCCCACCCCACTTACTCACTTCTCAAGTTCTATGGCTTCCTTTCACGCTCCTCCTCACGCTCGCGTTCGCGCTCTAAGAGTGACACCCGTCCGTCCGACTCGGGCTCCAATGGGAGCCCCGAACTCCCGAATGCCACCACCGCAGCCGCAACCTCGACCTCCGTCACCTCCGACTCTCACCTGTCTACCGTCCCCCCGACGTTACGTCCGCTCTCGAACAACACCACAACGACGGGTGAAACTGTGACACCAAAGAATATGCATACACTCACCTCCCGACACAACGTACAGGCGATTCTAATCAATGACTCTGGTATCGGCGTCGATGAGCCGTTGATCACCTACGACCCTCGTATGCCCCCTCCCCCTCCCCCAGTGCCCGGACCTGCCGCCACCTCCCAACGAACCCCAACTAAAGAGAAGCGCCGTTCCAAGCCGCTTTTCGGCCTGCCCGCGGCGCCTTGGTCCCGCCCGACGACTCCGAAGAATGAGCGAGTCCCGCTTCCGTCACCACCGCAAAGCCCCCGTAACCGTCCATCCAAGGTTTCAAAGATAGAAAATTGGTTCAAACATGGTCCGTCATTCTCACTTGAATTTGATTCGGTTGCTGAGCCGACTCGCTTCGTCACTCGCAGGCACAACTTCGGCGACTCCTTCGACGTCACGTCCCCATATCGCCGCTCCACAGCCGTGCAGACCCTCCGTTCCCGCAGATCGTGCCGATACGAGGCACCGTCCGCACTCAACCCCACCACGCATACACCCACCCGGCGTGGAATCTTCCGATTCCGAGCGTGACGGCCGCTGCTCCCCGCTGTTGGGGCTCTTTTCGAGCACCCGGGGAAGAGGCAAGCAGCGCGAACACTCTCAAGACCGCCATCCATCTAGATCCAGAAAACCCGTCGTAGGAGCGCCAATGATGAGGACACGCACGGCGTCGCGCGAAGGTCCAAGCGTCCCAACAACCAAACCTGCCGGCGGAGCGCAGCTACCAAGCTTCGAATTCGAGCGCGGCGGAGGTGCGGAGGTGCGGCGCAGCACAAGTCATAATGGGCACCGACGCGTGGTCGCTTCACATGGCCATGGCAACGGCAACGGACACGCACATACTCACGCGAACCACCGCGCCCGCGGACACGCACACTCCAATTCACTTGACATGCGCACCCGCGGACATTCACACAATACAACGCGTCATACCCACGCGCGCTCGCCCAATCACACGCACCCTACGCGTTCGCACACACATCCGCAGCCCAGCCAGCAGCACCGCGGTGCCACGTCCCCGCACGCCGCGCCGCACTCCCCGCCCCCGCGGACAACAACTGATGGCCGGCCCGGCGCGTCTGCCGCATCGCAGTCCACCGCGGGCACCGCCGCTACGAACACGACGACGGGCGCAGCGGTCACGGGCGGCACAGGCAGCTGGGGTCGCGTTGCGCGCACGATCGACTGGGTGCGCGGCGTCGGCGTGCACCCGCCCTTTGCATTCGAAAGCGCCGCGAGTAGCACGGCCAGCGCCAGCGGTGAGCGACGACCCGGTACCGGCGGCAGCGGAGGGGCCGATATCCGCGAACGCGAGCGGGACAGAGATCGCGAGCGCACGCGGAGACACGTCGTACAGGCGCCTCAGGTGCCTGCTGCTGCTGCGCCGGTGCCAGCACCGGCGTCGCCGGGGAAGAGCGTTGGCTCGGGCACGGGCCGCTGGGAACAGCGCGAGGTCGAGTTGGGCCTCGGGCTTACGTGGGCGCCGTCGAAGATCCGCGTGCGCGAGTGGACGCCTGGCGGTACTTTGCCCGCTCAGCTTGGTCCGGCGGACGACGCGCGCGCGGCGCGGGCGCAGCGCGAGATGGAGCAGCGTGTGCTGGAGCGCGATGGGGCGCGACGGACGCGTGAGCGCCTTGCGGAGTACGAGATGGGCTATGCGCGCTCGAGGTCGCGCTCGCGGAAAGACAAGGAGGTCACGGGGAGGTTCCGGGAGGTGCTTGGCGCGGAGGGGTTCGAGGCGTTCAAAAATGTGAGCTCGTCCTCGGTTTTTTTCTTCTTTTTCTTGAGCGCGGGCACTGATTGTGCGGACGGACTAGATGTGCGCAGGTTCGATGCGGATATCATTCCGCTCGAGGGCGCGTCGGGCTTGCTGGGGCGCGTGGAACGCCTGCTGGATAAGGCTCCAACGCGCCACGTCGGCACGCGTGAGAAGCGCGAGATGCTGGACGACTTGGTACGGATCGTTCGCGAAAGCGAGTGGTGATTTCCTTTTCGTCCCTGCCCATGCATACAGGACTTTGTTTCTCCATGACCCCGTCATTCACTACCCCTTTAATATATCCTAATCATCTAGCTTTTAGAGAGTCCACACCACCACGCATTTATGCATATCATTTCCTCATTTCAATTTATTCCTATTCTTCATTTACATCGGCTTTTCTTGTATTCCTGCCCTGAGGTAGCTAGCTTACGACTCCGGTTCGGTTACCTCGTTATTGTGTCTTCCGCCCTCCTACATACACTCTCCTTGATTTTTTCTTCGGTATCTCGCCTTCATCGTCCACCTGTTTCGGTACATTGCTCACTTTACGACCTTCATTCATGCTTACGCCACTTGCCCACGAGACGAATATAGCTATGTCATGTTGCATACTGGTACTGTACGCTTTCTCTCCGTCCGTGGTCATGTTTCCTTTATTTTGGTTCTTTACCATCCCGCCTGCTATATCGTGAATAAGCTGGAGAGAAATGCTAATTTGGTTATATCCTCTATCAATGATTCTTACATCCGCCCGTTTCGAATAGTATACATAGTATACAACAAGCAGAGCGACTAAGTTGCTGGCCGCAGCGAGCGCAGTCGGTCCGCAAGGCTGCCGTCCTCCTCGCCGACGACCGAGACGCGCTCGGGCGGGGTGATGTCTGGCACCTGGTTCGTCGCGAGGTCCTGCTGCAGCTCGATGTCCGCCTCCTCCGCCATCTGCCGCATCAGCGAGTCCACCTGGTCCTGCGGCGTCGACACGGCCGTCGTCGAGCCCATCGCGTCTTCCATGTACGACGTCTGCACGTCGAGGTCGGAGAACTGCGACTCGAACTTGTCCATCACGAGTGATATCTACACCGGTGTGTGTGAGAGTGTGTGAAGGGGTTGTGGGCGGGGGGACGCACGCGCTCGAGGTTCATCGTCTCCATAGCCTTGTCCATGCCCTTGACGACGCTCGTCATGTTCCCCGTCACCTGCCGCATCGTCACGGCCGTCTCGACGCGGCTCGCGACGGCGTCGATGCGGCTGGCGAGGCGGAGGAGGTTGAGCGCCTCGCTCTTCTTGCGGATCGCATTGGAGGCGTAGATCCGCGCGCCGTCGTTGTTGCCCTGCTGCAGCGCCTGCGACACCGATCGATCACTCGTTCGTTCGTCGTAACGAGAACCCGGGAGGAGGTGCGCATACACACCTTCTTCAGCCGTGTCTTCTCCGCATTCTCGTCCTTCTGCGCCTTCTTTGCTTGTCGACTGAGCGACTTGGCCGTGAACTGCGGAAGGGTTCGGTTCAGCGTTCGGGCGGCGAGAAATGAAAAGGTGTGGGAATATTACTTTGAGCTGGAACAGGGTCTCTTGGGAGATCGATCAGCCTGGGGGAAGTGAAGAAGGCTGCGAAGACTCACTCTCGAGGTTGCTCATGGTTAAAAGCTGCGCTGTTCCTAGCAAATCACCGACGACTGACGAGACCGGATCGGTCATGTGACCTGTCACAAAAGTCACCGAATTAACGATCACATCGATCACAAGTGAAATGGTCCGGCGGACAAACGACGATCAGGTCCACCGTCACCATCACCGCTCTGAGCGGACATTCGCAGTTCTATGTCCTCACGATCAGTCTTACACGTGGCCTTTCCCCTCCCTCTCGGCCCCGAAGTCATCTTGTGTACCCTTGTATATACCTCCGCCTCCAGGGCTTGGACGATCACTGTTGTGTCCTGCACCTCCCCTGTGATCGCCCGCGCATTCAGTCGCCTTGATCGGATCGAGCGCACCTAGTGCTCCCTCGCGACCTCCCGGCTGGGACCAGCACCCCGTGTTGCCACGCGTCCCAGTCCGTGTGACCACCCGCGTCGCTGCGAACGGCTCTAGTTGCGCACGCAGCGGTGGCGCCACTCCAGGCAACAGCCCGCTCAGGCACACACCTGTCTCACAAGAGGCGCGAGCAACGGCGGGCGCGGGAAAGGCTGCTGATGCGAGACGGTCTGTAAAAGTCGATGCCTGGCTTCGCTGTGCAAAGTCAACATTCCTGAGTACATCAGACATTGTGGGGCCCCGCGCGAACTAGCTGCATCGGGCACATACAGGGTTCCGTCTTATTTACTGTGTGAGCTCCACACTGCCGCCAAGCTCGGTCTGAATAATCAGGCTCACCCGTAAGGCCCGTAAAGCGCGACGATTGGCTGGCCCACTGTGCGAGCAAGTGCTCATACAGCACAGCACTAGCTATTTTAAGGCAAAGAATAAACGCGACTCCAACTGACCCAATGCCTTGAGCGCGCGATCGGAATTATCTCCTGCAAGCCGTGACCCTTGTTCGACACGTTCAACAGTCAGTTATGTACGTGGAAAGTTGGAAACTCTCAGATCTCAGGAGCGACGCCATGGCATATGGTTTGGACTGA